>OMLM01010814.1:1305-13979 GCA_900302695.1 Helostoma temminkii
GACCTGTCCCAGGAGGCCAAGATTGCTCATAGGACTGTGGGAATTACCACATAGAGCTGCTATGCTCTAAATGCTATTGTAACAAAAGCTGATGAAAACCACCCAGGACACTCTCTGTTTGAAAAACAAGTTTTACCCCGGAGCTGTGGCCTCTCTCACACATACAGATACTCACACATATTGTATATGAAAAGACCTCAGAACTCAAAGGTGCAGTATCATTTTGTACTATGCAATGCAATTTTGCTGCTGATTTTATATTGAGTTTTTTTATGTCATTCTTGCACTGATTTCATGTTTTTAAAGTGTTTTCTTTTGTCCAGAACTACATGCTCTTTGTAAGAGGGTTGTAAGAGGAGTTTCTCTGAATCTGCCTCTTCTGCTAATATAAAACCTGTAAACGCTGTCTTCTCTCTGCTCTTTCTGCCTCCTCCTCCCTGCTCAAAATCAGCTTATGGTTCTTCTCCTAACTCATGCTGACTTTACACACTGTTAGCTCAGCCCATGTGATCAACAGTAAACATGGTAGAATTATCACCTTCTGATAGTTTAAATAAAAACTGAGAAATTATAACTTTGTAAAACTAGAATCATGGCAGAGCTGCTGTATTTTATAGAAATATATTTTGAATAGAGATGGAGATCATTTTAAGGGGGAAGAATGATAAGTGAAGGAACAAGATGAACTGATGTGACTGGACACTACTGACTCCTGCTCTGACTCCACCTGTCGAGAAAGCACTATTAATTTTATCTGTCTGTCTTCCACATTGCAAGATTATTGGAAACACCGTCAATATCTTTGCACATAGACTTGATAGATTTGAATTAAGGCAGTTTTAGGACAATTAAGGTCCACAGAGGTACTAGAACCAGCTGTCAGCTAACGGAGGGAGGATGCCCTGTGGTGTTTAATGTTCACTACACCAGTCTGTGACAATAGATGGTTTGTTGTTAGTTAGAAACCAGATTTCTGTTCTGCTGTTGGTCCACATGAGACCAGATCCTGACTGATTAATCCTGAATAAAATCTATGTATAAAATCAGTGATCAGAGTGTTCAATTCAATTCAATTCAACTTCATTTATATAGTGCCAAATCACAACAAAAGTCATCTCAAGGCACTTTACAATGTAAGGTTTAAGACCTTAAAATACAACTAAATAATAAGGAAAACCTAACAAATCCCCCTTTGAGCAACAACAAGCAACAGGCAGGCAGGTTGGATAGGTCAGCAACTGAACACGTGGAATACACAGCTTCAGGGCCGATGATACCTGAGGGAGGGAGAGAGAGAGAAGACACAAAGTTAATAACAGGCAGTGGTGGCGTATGACTGGATGGAGAAAGGAGGAGCTCAGTGTGTCGAAGGGAAATCCCCCAGCAGTCTAAATCTATAGCAGTATAACTAAGAGATGGTTCAGAGTCACCTTAAACAGCTCTAACTATAAGCTTTATCAAACAGGAAAGTTTTAAGTCTAGTCTTAAAAGTAGAGACAGTGTCTGCTTCCCGAACATGAACTGGGAGCTGGTTCCACAGTAGAGGAGCTTGATAGCTAAAGGCTCTGCCTCCCATATAGTTACACAATAATAATCAGTCACATTTAGAAGTGATTTTATTTTTTTGTGTGACACTGTTTTTCATCTTGTGCTTATTTCAGAGTATACCGACAGATATCCTCATCAATCACTACGGCAGACCTGCGATCAGATGAGGAAGCGAGAGGGAGGACCAAGCTTCATAAACAGGTGACAGAATCACTACGCACCACGGAAATGAAAAGCTGAGCTGAACTGTATATATATAACTGTGTATATAACTCAGCTGAGCAGCAGTACTCATGGTGAATGAGTGAATCTGTGCTGTTGTGTGTCCAGTCAGGGGCAGGGACGTCTGGAGGAGGTGCAGGACGGCTACCAGGAGCAGGCAGGGGCACAGACTCAGACCGGCCAACTGGACATCATCGACAGTCTGATAGGAGATGATCAGAGATTGGTCTCAGCAGCTAACCTCGACGGTAACACACACACACACTCACACAACAACAGTGTTAACTAAAGCTGCACAGACACATTCAGTCAGTTTATACATGAACACATTTTCTACCATTAACAGTTTCGTCCAGTTCTGTTGTTCTCAGTTCGTGAAAATGATCCATGTGTCTCTCAAACATGTTTCTAGCTTCAGATCTTCTGTAATAACAGAGCAAACGTAGCAGAGCTTCACTGACGTCCCATCACTCTAGTCCAGGTTTAACTGATTATAAAGTACGTCCCAACTGAAGTGTCCAAAAACACGTCGCCAATATTAATATACAACATATATTTAAACTGTGGTGCTTTGATTTTCTGTTTCTGCGTAAATTTGATCCTAACATTTGATCCTAGCAGAACAGCTTCTCTTCCATCGTAGCGAGCCAGTTGGGTCAACACACTTCCCGGGCACATCCAACTTCAGGACAGACCCAGAACACGCTGCCAGCCCTTCACCTGACTGAAGCACTACACCTGTCTACGTCTGTTAGCGTCTAGTTCATTTAGTTTTAGATTATATTTCCGCAGACATAGAGAAAATCAAACTTTAAAGCACCACTGTAAATACACCGGATAAATATTAATTATTTATACTAAATATTAACGTGCAGTTATTACAAATGTGCCCAAGTATAAATGACCAAAACACACTTACCTGGATGTTGAGTCATGACAACTGGACTGAACATCCGAGCAGCTTCATCGGTCTGAGGAAGACACAGGAGGGTTTGAGTAGGCTCGTAGGTGAACAGTGGGAGGGGACGTAACAGTCACCTCTGACAGTCCCTCCTACATTAGTGGCTCGTTACCTGTGGCCTTCCTGGTGGATGTGTGAGGTGGTCTTGATTCTCAGTACCGCGTCACTACTGCACCACACTAGATTAAAAGCCTGAGAGTCTCTTTGGAATGACTCAAAGCTGAACGCATGGTTAATATTTCACCTTTAATTTAATTCTTTTCATTCTTCACCGTCGTGCTGTTGGACTCCGCTCTGCGATGACTGAACTAAACCTGCTGTTTGTGTTATTGTCTGGATTGATCCTCACTGTTCGTCTGCATGTTCGTCCGGCAGCGGCTCTTAACCTTCCCACTTTACAGAAGGAGGATGGAGGACGAGCCGCTGCCCCGCAGGACTGTTCCTTGTGTCTGTAGTAAACGTGTGTTCTGCTTTCAGCCCGGTGTCAGCTGGATGCTGATGTCGGTATCCAGTGTGACGACTATGTCCACGTGTGGTTCTTTGACAAACAGCTCGGTGCATGTTCTCCCTTCTGGTACGGCGGCTGCGGCGGCAACGCCAACCGCTTTAAAACGGAAAATGAATGTTTCTCCACATGTGTCGCTCATAGTAAGTCCCCATTAACCTGTTTGTTCTGTTTGGCTGACACGAGTCTGCATCATGATGAATGTCTCACCTTTCACCGTTTTCAGTAAAAGTGTTGCCAATAAAGATCTGTTAAAAGGAAAAAATGTAAAATATACGAAGTGAAATGTGGATCAGCTGCTTCGTCGACCCTTTAAAAGAATAAGAACCTGTGACTGACTTCTCCGTCTCTGACAGAGCCTGACGTCCTGCTGAAGCCTCAGCTGACCGGCTCTGCCTCCAGAGGTAAACGTCCAGTCAGTGTGTGTAATGAAGAGTGTGACAGTCAGTGCTTCCAGGCAGCTGCTGGGTTCTGCTGGTTCCTCAGTAACAATAGAAACAACAATAGAAAGAAAAGTGGCTGCAGACTTTAAAGAACTTTTCCTGGGAACCTTTTGTGCAGCTTGGTTCCTCTAACTGTTTTCACCAAACGGACCAGGCCCGTCAGTCTGCACCAGAACTTTCTGGAGGAAAGGCTTCACACTTCACCACACTGACGCTGATGACACCACCTGCTCTTCCTGAATTCATGTCTGAGAGATGCTCTTATTTATTTATTCCTTAAATAATCTGAATGTAGAATTTAATAGTGATAAAAATAATCAACTATTGATTTAGTTTTTTCATTTTCCGTCTTTCTCTCGCAATAAAAAAGCTCCAGGTGTAAATCTGAGTCGGATACTTCCTATCAATCACTGATTTCTGATTGATCGGTGCATCTTGGATGTTTGGGTTTTCCAGGTCTGTTCCCAGACTTTGGCCTGGAGGTTTTCTGCTCCCACTTTCAGTTCTCTGCAGCCTGATTCTCACAGGCAACACCTGAAACCAGCAGCTGCCTGGAAAGAAGCAAACTGGGTTTAAATGTTCTTAACCAGGAACTGAGCTGTGAATCCAGATCAAACCGCTGAGCCGTGTGTGATCTCTCTCTCTCTCACGCAGATGCGTGCTTCCTGAAGCAGGACTCCGGCCGCTGCCAGAACTACACCATGATGTGGTTCTTCGACACCGTGCAGAACGAATGCGCTCGCTTCTGGTACAGCGGCTGCGACGGCAACGCCAACCGCTTCAGGACGCAAGAGGACTGCGAGCACCTGTGCGTCACCAAGAGTCGATGAGGTGGACGATGGGCCGGCTGAAGAAAAGCAGCCACGTACAAATCAGGAAAAGTTCAGAAAACACTTCTTCGAGAAAACTATACCAAAAAGTTGACTAGTGAACAACTTTCAAGCCTTTACTCACAGCTGAGTCAGCTCTGTTACTAAAACACCTTCAGGGAAGTTCCAACTGTACCAAAGCTCAGCAGCTGCTGATTAAAGGCTTTAAGTCACATAAATATATTTAAAGCTGAAAACACTTCTTTCAGGTTACTTTTTATTTTTCTTCAGATCAGGTGCTGTTTTTTTTATAAGGTATGTTTGAAGGAATCACATCAGAAATGATCAAGTGTCTCTGTTTTCACATTGTATTCTCTGCACCAGTGCTGAGCCTGAAGGTTTCAAACTCTGCAGACTGTCAGGACGTTTTAAAGGAGTCGAGGTGCAAAACTTTAAATGTATCTGTATTATCAGAGGCTGAGCTCTGGAGAAATAACGCTTTGTAATTCAGGCACCAAAACCTCTAATCCACCCATATCAACAGATTAACTGGAATAACTCTACAGAAACAGAACCCGTCTGTTTGTCACCGACTTATCAGATCTGAGGTTGTGACAAACAGCTTCTAGTCCAGACCACAGAGTCACTGAGGCGTCTTCTCATTCAGTTTGTACTAGTGTGGATTAGACTTTAACCTGAAAATATTCAATGATTGACTTTATTTTATCCACAAGCCCGAAGTTTAAAAATTAAATTCAAAAAACATTCGCAGCTTATTATCTTTATGTATTTTTTAGAATTTGCTTTGCAGCTGATCATATTTCATAAAAAGGAGGGAAACATGCAGCAGAAAATAACCTGACCTGCCTGAAAATAACATAACCTGACTGGGACGTGTTTCCTGCCTCTGCTGCTGCTGCACGCCGTCAAACCAAACAATGAAATCCTCCAGAAACACCAAGCACTCGACCTCGTAGTGGTGTGAATGTGTAGAACCGATTTAAAGCAGCGACACATCAACCCTCTCAGCAAACTGATGACACACGAGCTGTTGTACCTGTGTAATAATCATCTGAAGGCTCAGACTGAGCTGCTGGGGCAGGTCTCTCTATGGGGGGCAGTGTGGTCTCTGGTGTCTGTTCAGTGCCTCATTTGCTCCACACATGTAAACAACCAGAGCAGCTCCAGTCCCAGTCTGAGCCTTAAATGGTCTGACACGTCTGTACCCTCTGTCTGTGGTTTATCTCACTGACCAATGGTGCTTCATGTAAAAAACAAAAATAAAAACCATTAGAAAACTTTGGAGTTTTCACTGGGTGACTGGGATGTTCTGGAGCTGGACTACGATCCGAGTAGATCATTAGACCAGAAGCTGGAAGATCAGGATGGACGAGGTGAACTGGTGTCTGCCGCCTCCTCTGACTGATCCACACACCTGGTCCAGGTAGTCAGCAGGGGGGAGGGAGGGAAAACCAGCAGGACCAATCAGAGGAGACGTTTTAGCAGCTGGAAAATAAACCAACTTCACTTTAGAGCAGTTTTGTGACTTGGTGACAGTGGATCAGTTGGTTGAGTGGCTGCTCAGTGAATCTGGCCATGTGTCAACCACACATAATAATAATAATAATAATAAATGCTTTATTAATCAGCTTGGACTGCCAAACCATCTGATCCACAGTCGCCTCCCTGTGTCTCTCCTCTGTATCACACACTGCAGCCACAGTTCAAGTCCGTACTGTCCCTGAACGCCTCGCCGGTGCTGATGAGACCATGTTAACTGGATGTTAGAGACACCTGACAGAAGAGAAGAGCTATCTGATGTGATGTGCATGTCAGCAGACGTTAATAAAAATAAATAAATATTGATTTATTTGAGAAATTTAATTTCCATTAAATATCCACAACATTTGTCTGTTTTTAAAAAATCAAACGGGAGCAGCTGCTCGAACACCAGATTTTATTTGGCAGAAGGACAAACAGTGAAACGTCTGAACATTTCTGCAACAACAAAATCATCTGACAAGTTTTAAATCAAACTTTATATTACTCAGATTCAAATAAGTTATGTACAAACTCTGCCACTGTTACTTTTCAAACAGGTTTTAGGAGCATTAAAAGTTCTCACAGCATCATCATCATCATCATCGTTCGCTACTGCAGAACCACGTGTAGGTTGGTGGGTCTTACTTTTTAATACATGGTGATATATAGTTTAATTACAGGATTCTGCTACGATGGCCGACATGTTTTATATATGTGATACAGTGAACATCACATCGTTGTATCGAGCAGATCTAGGACCAGTTCTTTAACCTTCAGTCTGGAGCAGCTTCCCAAAGTCACACACTCTGAGTTTTATTATGTTTTAAATGATGGATTTGTGCAAACAGAATACTGATTCAATCTCCTCCACGAACTGTCTGATTCAGTTCGTTTTGATTTTCATGATTAATTAGAAGCAAACTGTAGGTGTGAGGAGGAGGAGGAGGAGGAAGATGAAGGGTAGAACAGGTCATGATGTATCTAAATGAAGATGTGTGTACGGTTGTTTCTCAGACATCACAGGTTAGAAACCAAATCTCAGGCTACTGAGGCTGAACCACATTCGTGTGAGAAGAAAGAGAAGCAGCACATGACAAACTGCGTGTGTGTGTGTGTGCGTGTGCGTGCGCTCCGTTAGCGCTCCATTAGCACTCCGTTAGCACATTGCCATCGTTCGCCTTCACTTCCAGACTTTAACGATGCCGTCTCTGGACGACGTGACGATGAAGCCTTGGGTCGTCTGAAAGGTAGCGATGTCGGTGACGATGTCGTGGTGTCCCACAGGGAGGGATTCTGGGCCGCGGCGCGGAGAGTCCTCCACCACTCCGCTCTTCTGTTTACTGTGGATCTCCTGCAAGAATTGGAGCCAAACCGTTTACGTTTCAAACCATCTGCCAGAGGCTCGAGGTGAAACACTGACGCGTCTTTACAGATATAACGTCATAATAAAATAAACACCAGACACTGGACTCTATCGGCTGCTGCGTTCAGGGACAGAACAAGTGATGCTGAAAAACTAGTCCATGCATTTGTTACTTCTAGACTGGACTATTGTAATTCAGTCTAGTAATAGGATGTCAAGTAACTCATTAAAAGCCTCCAGCTGATCCAAAATGCTGCAGCCAGAGTTCTGACTGGAATTAGGAAGAGAGATCATATTTCTCCTACATTAGCTTCCCTCCATTGGCTGAGAGGTTGTTTCTTCCTCAGACTTATGATTATGTAAAGAAACTGAACTGAAGCCAAACCAAATACTGTACTGATACAGTACTGACATACTTAAACTGATCAGTAGACCAAATCTCTGTAGGCCTGACGTGTATTCTGTCATCTGTCCGTGTACCTGAACTACTTCAGTTCCTTCGATGATCTTCCTGCTGTAGAGGACAGACGGGCAGTGCAGCGAGTCGTTGGCTCCTCCGGCCACGATGTACGACCTCTCTGGATACGCCAAGTCCCAGAACCTGGAAACCACCACAAAACCGAATCATTAGCACTGAATATGTCTCAGTCGTGGTTAAATAACCTTCCAGCAATTCAGTCCTTTACTGGTTAACATGTTACGTATTCATGTGTCTAAAAACAAGTTTTCTCGTGAATTTCACTGCAGCAACAGAACGTGCTGCTCAGTCACAGCTCGGAGCTGAAGAGTCCGTTTCCCGTCACTGCAGATTATTTGCTGGAAGGAGATGTAGACACTCTGTCTCCACCTCTCAGTGGTGAACTGCTGCCTGTCTCTGTTCAGATAGTGGTTTGTGAGTCATCAGCATCAACGTCAGGGAGATTGTGGTGCTTTATTTTCTCTGAGACCTGAACCTCAGCTTGGAACATTCAGCAGGTTCCTCCAACTCAAACAAAAAAGATTTTATCCAAAACACATTTAAATTTAATGTCCAGACAAACCGGACTGAACGAAGCCTCGTTTCAGTCTCACTGTATCATCGATGTGAGGAAGGTCACAGCCTCCTCTTCGCCTCTGGGATGTGTAAAAACACGTTTTGATTCTATACTTTTATCTGGAGAGTTTTTGCTCAGACCTGATCCTCATGTCTGATCCAGCTGTCAGCAGCAGAGGGTTCCCATCAGCAGGGCTGCAGTAGATCCCGTGAACGCTGTGAGGAGACGGCTGCGAAACACAACATGACATGAAGTCGGGTTTAAATTATTACAAACATGTTTTACATGTTCACACACTGAGTTACTTTCAGTTAAGTACGTGTACTTTTACTGCAGAAATATACTGCGTAGTATCAGTAAACCTAAACCCAAACACTGAGCGACACTGTGCTCACAGCTGATCAACTGTACAACTGCTGTGATTATTAAGAAATATTATCACAAACATACAGGAAGTAGAATGAGCAGTATTTGACTTTGCAGCAGGGAGGAGCTTCGTCTCTCATCACACTATTAACCTCCAACTGAAGTATAAATTCATATCAAAGTAGTAGTACTAGTACTAGTAAAATAAGCACTAATAAATACACTGCACACCTGCATCTCAGAGAGCGGCGGTGCAGAGCTCGCCCACAGGGTGAATTTACGATCCCCGGTCTCCATGTCCCACATCGAGACTTCGTTATTCCCCTGGACAGCTGCAGACAGACAGAGAGAGGAAGACGGTTTACTAGAGAGACAGACGGGTGGACACTGCCCACTGACTTTACTGACGGTTACAGGTTCGGAGGTTAAAATCACGGTTAAACGTTTATTAAATACTGATTTCAGCCTTCGACCTGCGATGACAGACGACTGGTAGAGAGGATGCATCAGCAGCCGTCGGATTCGAGCTCGAGCAGGGTGAGAGTGGTTGGATATGGGGAGCTGGAACCGCATATCCCAGCAGGCCATGGTGCCGCTGCTCGTACCTGCGGTGGAGACAGAAGGTCGTTAACGTGGAGCAGCTTTAGTTAGAGAAACGTCACACTTCATCATCGTAAGTTACTAGTAACTAGTGACTAGTTACTGTTTCTGTTACTCTGTTTTACTACTGTTAGAGTACTTTTACATTGGTACTTCTTGTAAAATGTAGAGCTTGTACTTTTAACATTATTCTATCACAAAGATTTAATTCAAAAACCATCGTCACAGCTGATACAGGAACGTGGCCACAAACGCACCGAGACAGAGCCAGCACTGGTGCATGTCGACGGCGAAGGAGGTGATGAGTCCGAGACGGAGGTCGTGGCGGAGCGTCCAGGCGTTGGAGTTGGAGCGAAGGTCCCAACCGACCAGCGAGCCGTTGACGGTGGCGTAGGCCAGCACCGACTGAGGACCGGAGTTAAAGTGGTGGATGTCGACCGCACAGCCGTCCTCCTGCAGGTCCAGAGACCTGACACATCACAGTTATGGATGTAAACCACATTCAGGTTTCATTCTGTCAGTAGAACTTTATTTATGTTTGCATCCTGTATGAATTTATTTAGTGGAAATCCTCCTGCTTGGTTTCATACATGAAAACAGTTTATCACACAGGTGGAATAAAAATAAACAGTGAGACGATGCTGAGGTACAAACATTCAATCTGACTCTTATTTCTCCTGCACTTGACAGATTACAGACTTATTTCCTGGTTCTGTCACTGCCATCTTTAACTGCTGACATGTTACCTGGTCAGGAAGGGCTGAACTTTGGGAGATTTCGGTGGTTTATTGGCTTCGACTGCCAGCAGCTGGATGGAGCCGTTGTCTGAGGCCGCGGCTAAGTAATGTGAGCCGTGGCAGAAGGTGAGCGTCTTCACGTGGCCACCGATACGAGAATAAGTCAACACCGATCTGCAGGAACAGACACAACAGAACTGAGTTTCCACAGAAACAGTCTGAACCAACATGTGACAACCGTGGAAAAGTCAGAACCACTGTCATCCAGGTTAAAGGTGACAGACCGTGCTCACAGGTGTATGTCAGCGTGTCAGCACTCTGGTTTGGTTTCAGGACCCACCTCGTGGTCGTGGTTTTGCCCTCCATCTTCTGACTGTCCCAGACCTTGACGGTGCCGTCGTTTGATGCTGTGGCAAAGATGGAGTGTTCGTCCGAGACTCTGATTCGGTTGACGGCGGCTTTGTGCTCGTGGAGGTGGGCGACCAGCAGCCCCTTCGGGTGCCACCCTGAAACACACGTTAGCAGCTCTGTGAAAACACTAACCCTAACCCTAACCCATCATTCTGGTAATGAAGCTAATTCTCTGTCCTCCTGACAGGCAGGGTTCAGATGGATGTGATGTTCAGATCTTCACTGTGTGTGTGAGCTGCTGTCCCAGTGCTGTGCTCAGTTACCAGGTGGAGGAGGTCGACTCTCCCACTCTGCGCTCTCCATCATTTGCTTGGCCATGCGCTCTGCGTTGCACTGCTCCCTCTTCTGCTGCACCAGCTGCTGCAGCTCTGCCTTGCAGGTGTTGATGCGTCGCTGGTAGGTGGGACCGCTCGCCACGGTCTGTAGCACGGGCACGGCCGGGGTCACGGTGCTCCTCCTGATCTGACTCGCCGGCCCGTCGGCAGCCTGCAAACAGACGAGAGGACGACATGATCAGTCTCACTTTGCCTCAGAGCCTAAAATGGACGAATAAACACAAACACTTCAAGTTCGATGAGTCAAACATTCACCAACAGTCGAACCAACATGTCACACAATCACATCAGATCTTCAACCAAACCACAGCTGCTGTGTGGGATCAGTAAAGTCTTATCGTATCGAATCGATGCACATCAGCGTTTTACCAAGTGTTCTGCTCCTGAGGTTCAGTGTCCACAGTCTAGGATCCAGTTAAGTGAAGTGAGGACGGAGTGACATTTATGAAGAGACTCTTAGGAGAAGACGTCTGTTCAGAGGGAACAGTTTACCTTAAAGGCCGACTGCTGGACTGATGAGAAGGTTTCTGACTCTTCTTGTAGCTTCCCATCCTCTAGTTTATTTATTAGCTTATTTACATTTAGATCAGAATTCATCATTTAATATTCCTTTATTCATGTGCTGTTATTTACTGTGTATATATAATTTAACATTTTGTTATTAATTTATTCATTGTATTAAAAATGCTATTCACATATTTACGATTACTGAATAAAAAATATTGGTTGATTTGTTAAATAACAAGAATAAAGTTGATTCTCTGCAAACCTGTTATTATCAAAACTGATCTGTCATAAATGAGTCGTTAATCTAAATATTACTGACGTCATTTTTCAAACAGAATTCTCTTTCTGCTTCTCGGCTGTGAAGATTTGATGCTTTTTGTTTTATAAACTGAACCAGGTTTAGTTTATTAAACAGATCCTGCCTCAAGTAGAAGAGATTAAGTATCTTGGGGTCTTAGTCATGAGTGAGGGGAAAATTGAGCTTTGGGTCACGACCGAAAGGACATGAGTTTCCTTCGCACCCTTAGAGATAGAGTGAGGAGCTCGGAGTAGAGCCGCTGCTCCTCCACATAGAGAGGAGCCAGCTGAGGTGGCTTTGGGCATCTGTGTCAGTTGCCTCCCAGGGAAGGCGTTCCGGACATGTCCCACCAGGAGAAGGCCTCGGGGAAGAACCAGGACATGTTGGAGGGACTATGTCTCTCGGCTGACCTGGGAGCGTCTCGAATGACACTAAACTAATTCCTGTATTTGCTGTTTCACTGTGACTTCAAAGATAAAATAATAAAACAGTTTAGACCTGCAGTACAACATTCATTATTTTGAAGTAAAACTGGAAAGACTTTGTTGGTTCTAACTCAAACGTGCAGATGTGATGCTTTTCATTCGTTTTGAATGTTTTAAGCAGTAAAATGTGATTGAGATCAGCAGCAGTTTTCCTTGAGACAAACTGACTGTAGACGAGTTTTTAAAAAAGCGCGTGGGTGTGAATTTGCTGGCGTCTGAACCGGACCGGTCCATTAATCACACGCTCACCGCGTTACTCACCGTAGTGGGCTGAGCGGAGGGCGGCTCCTGTGATCCAAACATGCTCTTCCACTCCTCGTTCATGGTCGAGTCCTGCTTCGTGTGCTTCCTCGCTGCAGGAAAACACACACACACACACACACACGCACACACACACACACACACACACACGCACACACACACTGAGATAGGAGCCTAAACAGTTGAGCTCAGCGTTTCCTCCAGTCCTTCAGTTTTTTATTCTTCCTTCTTTCAAGAGACAAAAGTC
>OMLM01010814.1:13999-26437 GCA_900302695.1 Helostoma temminkii
CTCACCGTAGTGGGCTGAGCGGAGGGCGGCTCCTGTGATCCAAACATGCTCTTCCACTCCTCGTTCATGGTTGAGTCCTGCTTCGTGTGCTTCCTCGCTGCAGGAAAACACACACACACACACACACACACACACACACACAGGTCCATTAAACAGGATGTTAAGGCGTCTTCACCTCACAGTTCACAGCTCTGTAAATGTTCAGCGAAGTGTTCAGTGTTTTAGAAACATGATGGAGGCTCAACAGATGCTGTGATTGATTTCTACATCTTGTTATCATTATGCTGCAAAAAATATTTATCTGAACCACTTAAAGGTCTTAAAGACTTTTCTTATTATCATCATATCAATGTTATGGGGAATAAAGTTTTAAATGTTGACACTAATGCACATCAGCACTGGACGTTTCTGCAGAAGATCGGATGTGTGTCAGGTTTCTGCAGAGCACAAAGGGAAGATGAGAAATGAGAGAGTTTCCCTGAGGAGCTTTTTCTTTCAGACAACAGTAATTAACCAACATCTGGAACACAGTTCGATACACTGGGCAGGAATCACTGAGACTTTAACTCTTTTAACACCGTTTAATGTGTTTACTGCAGTCATCAAGACGGAGGAGCTGGAGGAAGAATAAAAGGATTATATATTTCTCATACATATATAATTTATAATTAATAACTGATCAACATTTGATGATAACGATCAGTCATAACAATTTTCCCACAGCCAAAACTAAAATAACTTTTTTTTCTTGTGTAGAGTTGAATTTATAGTGGTCACATGTGAGTCGTCTTAGTTCGAGTCTGCAGGACTGAAAACCAAACTCTGAAATACGTTACATAAAATACATGATGGACAGAAGACCACGTGTGACGATAGTGATTTTAAGTTTGACTCTTTGCTGCTGCTCTTTAGATATTTATTGTTTTCAGCGGTTAATTCTGATGCTGCTATTTAACCTCTAGCACCACTTGGTGGACAAACTGACGCCTGTGAGAGTCTGCTGGGTGGTGAAAAACAAAGTGTGGAAAAACTGCCAGACACAGAAACAGTGAAAAAGAAATAAATAGAAACAAATAAACATGAAAGAAAGAAAGACAGAGAAGCAATGAACTGAACTGAACTAGATGAACTGCAGCTTAGTCAAATCCCAGTTTAGGTTCATTTAATGTCGCATCTTGACTCATGATGCAGCAACAGATCTGAGTCGAGAGTTTTAAATTTAAAGGGAAAACTCTGAGCCTCAGGTCGTAAAGTCAAAGATCAAGACTCATGTTCAAAAGTCTTTGACTGGATGGATCTTTATGGAAAAGGGATGAAAGAAGAAAACATCATTTTAGTGTAGAAAAATACATTTGTTGAGCTGGAGAAGGAGGCGTTTTTCATTTCATGGAACCGTAAACCGTTAATTCCAGTCATCAGCATCATTTTCAGCTGCACCACAGGAAACGACACCAGACCAAACAGATAAAAACTGTTCACACACTGGTCTGAAAGTTGCATAAAACAAACAGAACTGAATACACAGGCTGCTGTTTGTTTGTTCCTGACTAACATGCTTCTCACAGATGTTGTTTTCACTCTGGTTCCAGCCCTGACTTTTATACACGTATAGATCCAGATGTTGGTTATATTTGGTGTAAACATTCTCCGTCACTTCAGAACCGTGACACACGACCATGAACGTTTGTGTAGTGGAAGTGTTTCACTAATTTCTATCCATTAATCTAAACTAATGGCTCCTATTTGTTATTACAGTTATTGAAACTGTATCAGCGCTGCAGCATTTATGTTTTGTTCCTGTGAGCCACTGACAGACTGTGTGCTGCTTCAGCAGGTCCACCCAGAGACGGATCAGTGTCCAGTATTTTCTAGTTCCTCTGGGACTAATGATCACACGTGGAAATGCAGACTAATGCCGGAGGCTCCACACACCTCAGTGAAGAACAAGACGGTGAAATGAAGGGGAGCTTTTACTAATAAGTGTTTTAATGATCCTCAGTGATCATCCAACAGGCTGAAAACATCTTATAGTTCAACACTGAGCGCTTCACTGGGATTTTATCGTACTGTGTGTTCGTTACCTCTCTTGTCCTCGACCTCTACTTTTGGTTTGACCAGGTCGACTTGGCGGCCGGTGATGCCCAGCGTGGCCAGGTCGATGACGCCGGTCTGAGCCGCGTCTCCCAGGTGGCTCTGCTCTCCCATGTTGGCTTTGGCCTTGTTGGACTTCAGCATGAAGTCTTTGAGCGCCAGCAGCTTGTCCTCCTCCTCCTCCGTCATTCCCTGAACGACCGAAGACAGGAGCCAGGACAAAGTGAAAAATGATCAGAGTTCAACCATTTCATTGCAGCACAATGATTGTGAAGCCAATCTGTCTGAGGTAAATAACTTAACTCCATTTACAGTTTGTTCAGTCTCGTCAACAAATCCTCGCACTTATTTCGTGACTGAAACACGTCCAGGTTTTAATGATGACGCTAAATGTGTTGTGACAAGTGACAGAAATAAAAACTCAAGGCGTCAAACATCTGGCCTTCAAACACCCGAGAACCAGAGCTAGGAGAACCCCCATGTGTCACCAAAACATGAACCTGGTTTGTATTTATGTGATTGCACAATATTCCAAAGAAACAGTTTTTGCCTCAGAGTAGAAAGAATAAAGATGTCAGAGCCCCACACGCTGAATGTGGCAGCGAGGACGCTGCTGTTTTCCAGAGGGAACTTTAATAAAAGCTGAGCCTCTGCACATTTCACTGGAAACTGGACACTAACGAGATTAAAATGCCCATAAAGAGTTTTTTATTTAGAGAGTTTGGAAATTTGTTACAGAAACTTTTTGGCCCTGATGGTTTAATTCTGAAGAAACTAAAAGCTTATCACGGCAATGAGGAAAAAGTGTGGGAATCTCAGCGTTTTAACCATCTGCTTCACTTCATCCATGTCTTTTCCTTTGAAAACCTTTTACAGCAGGATTATCTGTCAATATTTATGCCTCCTCTTTGTTCGCCGCACAGAGACGCTGTCCGCTGAGGTTAACGTTAGTGCACAGACTCTGGAAATGTTTCAAAGCGAGTGGACGCTGCTACACCTTCTCCTCCTCCTCACTCTTGTTATTCCTCCTTCTTTAAACAGAATCTCCAGCAGGTGGTTAATCTCCTGCTGTGTCTGACAGGACGACTCAGCAGAATTAAATGCAGCTGCAAAATAATAATGGAAGCACAGACACCGAGGGAGGAATATAAATCATAACTGAACAAACGTCCAGGTCATAAGAATCTCTCTCAGCTTTTTTATTTGCCGTTTGAACAGGATTCAGACACCAGGAATGTGGACACCATCTTTCCAAACATCGAGTAATGTTTCCTTATAAATGAATGTACACATTATTGTGGGACTTCATGCACATGTGTGGCCTTTTCTGTCAGTCGCTTTAAGTTAGAAGCAAACTGAATGAACCAAAAGCACAAAACATCTTTTAAGTCAACTTTTAATTAATTTAAGCTGCAGATTGTAAAATCAGTCTGATCTTTACCTTTTACTCACTGGAACACAACCTGAAAAGCAGAACTGACTTCTCTCCCTCAGCTTCCACGTCTTTAGGATTTAGCCTCTGACTTTCCAAGACAAAAATCATTTGGACTTTCACGTCTGAGTAAGTAAGTAAATTCTCCAAATCATCAAAATACAATAACTGCAGATTTATCGTTTAGTTTATTTTTTAATACTCTTCTGAGTGTTCGACTCTGTGGTCTGATCTAAAAATGCTGCGAGCTGACGGGACCAGCGCAGCGTGAAGGTGCCAGAACGCCACACACACCCACCAGTAACCATTCATCAGACCACATGGAGCCAAAACCACGTTCAGAACACACTGTGGCACAAATTCACTGGAAATGTGACCCTGTGTGAAACTGAGCGTGTTGATGTTGGACGTCAACCAGCATCACTGATCATCACCACTGGAAGTCAGCAAAGAGCCACGAGCCATAAATAGATGCTTGTACTGAACAGTTTTGGATGATGTACCTGACCATGTTGTTGCTCTTGTTGTGTGTGTGTGTGTGTGTGTGTGTTTTATTATGTTGTGCAATGAAAATCAATAAAACATTTAAATGACAAAAAAATAAAACACGTTTGTCTTCAGCTACAAACATCCACCGACCATCACCCACTTCCTCTTTATGCATCGTACGTCCACACTAAACCTATTTACAGTCTCAGTTATTAAAATTATTCAAAACTAGTTTCATGCTTCTGTGTTTTTAATGGAACTCGTTTCTCCTGAAAACAATCTGAAATGAAACCGACTGTTTCACTGAACAGACCACATGGTCACTATGACTTTGTGTACATCCCATTCTCATCAACGCTACATCCCAGAAACTGGAGGGATTGTGGTTTGGCACAGTCTGTGGCCTGTAAGGTTTTTCTCTGCCACTTAGATTTTTGCTGCCTTGTACGTCACTTGTCACTTTGGATAAAAGCGTCTGCAAAATGACTCCATGTAAATTGAATCGTGTTGTTCTGACCTGTGAGAGTAGCTTCTTGAGCAGCTGAGCGATGGCCGGGTCATCGGGAGTGGGGCATTCTGGGATGGATCCAGCTCGCTTCTTCTGCCGCAGCAGCAGGTGCCGGAAGAGGCTGGCGATGTCTTTGGAGCGGAGGGCGTAGTCGAAGATGGATCGACTCACCGGCTCCTTCAGAACGCTCAGCAGGACCAGCTCCTTATCGATCTGAGGAGGGAGACGCGCAGAGAGGTGAGGGTGGTGAAGGGTGAGGAGGGTGAGAGAAGGGCTGAAGGCGAAGGACTCACCTGGATGATGGGCTGGGTGATGAAGGGGTTGAGGTGGGGCATCAGTTTACAGTAGACATCTGCCACGTTCAGGTGCTGTGCGACCACGGTGATGAAGCCCACTGCCCCGTAACGGATCCACAGGTTGGGGTGACACAGGAAAGGAGCTACGGCAAGCAGCAAAGGACAAATGTGTGATTCGACTTAAACAGAAAACTGACTGTTAGTGACTGTAATCATCCTCATGCATCTTATGTTAGTATTCAAACACCAAGAAACAACAGCTAAAACAGTGTGCGTATGTGCTTTACCTCAACTGGACAGCCATTCATTATTTATAATTCATAATAATAATTATTTTTATTTTGTGCTTCATTTTTCATTTAACATTCAGTTTTTGTTTATTAAGTTGATGTTTAGTTTTTAAGCTTCTTCCTGTACATGTTGATTTTTAAGCTATTAGCTGATAATAAAGATTTTTTTATTTAATGTGCACCGATATGTAACATTGTTTAGAAATAAATCATGTTTATTGTGAAGACAGTAAAAGACCAGGGTCTTACCAATGTCACTGACAAACTCGTAGAGGTGAGGTTTCTGCAGCAGCCCCAGCTGACACATGCAGGTGAGAGCATTAAGAGCTTTGTAGATGACAAACTCCTCAGTGTCACTCAGACCCTGCTGCAGCAGAGGCTTCAGGATGGAGGAGCTCTGCCAGCCCACGTACGCCGCCACACCTTCAACACACACAACACAACGAAACGAAAGAGACGACACAGGCTGAAGGAAGAAAATATAAGAAAAAATGCTGGCAAATTCAAGTTAAGTTTAATATGAGGCGTGTTACTGCTCGAACCAGATCCCAGATCTGTGCTGTTAAATCAGACGACAACAACAAGCAGAGTCAGGGCGTCAGGATGAGGGATTTACCCACACACACCTGAAAGGTGTGCACTTTCTAAAAGGTTTCTTACCCACGATGCTGTCGAAGAAGGCTCCTCGCAGATGCCAGTCGTTCTTGTCGTTGAGGAAGGTGATCATGTGGGACAGCAGGACGTCGTTGGCTTTCTGCCGGCCGAAGAAGACGCAGAGACGCGTTATGCCGTTCTCCATCAGCGACTGTTTGACGATGTTCTCGGAGTCGCTCAGCAGCGTCACCACCTTCTGCTGCACCATCTCATGCAGGGCCTGCAGCTCTGAACGTGAAACACACGATCGGTGTCACACAGATAATCGACTCTGAACAAGGGCGGTGTGAAGGTCGGGTCGTCCGTGTGTACGTACCCGAGTCGTAGTTTTCGTTTGGGTGAAGAGTTTCCTCCGTGTCCTCTCCACTCAGGTCCTGCTCCGTGTTCACGTTGTTTTCCTGAACCAGCTCCAAGAAACGCAGGGCGCTCTCTGCCAGGTGGGCTATGTTCTCTGAGTGTCACCACAGAACGAAAATAACTCAGAACAGGTGGAGAGCACAGAGGATTTTTTAAAAGGAGGGAGCACAGCTCTGACTCCTGCTCCGGTTTTGTTCTGGTACCGCTCAGACCGCGGGCCGAAGCCCAAAGCCGACCCAGAATAATAATTTGATAATGACGTATTTTCTTACATAAACACATTACAAATTTGTAGTTTAATAAACTGCGATGAAAATAACAAGGCTTCTGCATGTTTCCTCTACTGAAGGAAAATCTGTGCTCCTCACTGCTACGTTAGATCACTGACCTGCGTACGCCAGCCTGACGATAGTGGCGTCATCCTGGGCGAGGTGGGCGATGCCCGGCAGGATGTACTCTGGGTAGATGTTAACGTCGTTCCTCGGCACCTCCTTCACCAGCGCCAGCACTTTGGCCAGAGTTCGCACGGCCTGAGCGCGCACACGAGGCATGGGGTCGTTACAGAAGTGCAGCAGGTAAGGCGTGATGCGGTCCAGCAAAATCTCGACACCGAGCCGCGGAGCCAGGTGGAGGATGAGTTCTAAGGCCGCCAGCTTAGAGTCGCAGGAGTGGAGAGTCTGCAGGCAGGAAGTGATGACGGACACCAGGACAATGAGGCCCTGTTCCTCCCTGGAGCTCAGCACCACGTCACTGCTTTCCTGGGAGGAAGAGGTGGAGGAACCTGGATGGAGAAACAGCTTTTGAGAAAAGGTTTTTCATTGTGTGACAACAAAAATGTCCAAAATCTTACACGTCTCACCTCCTCGCAGGTTGTGCAGGATGTTGTCGAGGTCTTTGCGGATGATGAGCACTCGCTCGTCAGCAGACTGGAAGGTCTCTTTAGCAAACTGAGCCATGTAAGGCTGCAGAAAGGTGTAGAAGATGTCAGGGAAGGCTTTGCCTCTCTGCTGCTTCAGATACTCCTCCGCTGTGAGACGCTTCTCAGGCTCCCTCTGCACCATCTGAGCAACCTGAGGCAGAACAAGAAATATTTAGTTGTGTTTGCAGCCTTTAGACAGAACGGAGGCTGCTAAGCGTCGTTAAGACAAAATAATTTGGGCCTGCACAAGTAAAACTGAAAGCAGCTGACTGTGGTGATTACCAGCTCGCGGATGCTCCGATCTTCAATCTTCATGAGAACCTGCTCCGTCTGGAAGAGTCCTTTACGATATGCCAGCAGCTGGGACAGGTCGAACAGCGGGACGCCCTCAGTGAACAACTCAGCTATCACACAGCCTAAAAGACACACAGGACAGTTTGGGTTAAAACTGAAAACACACAGCAACTGAAGTATAAATGTGAAATAGACACATGTATAAGAAACAACCAGAGCAACAAATGTTTAAGCAGAAGTGGAGATGGATCATGAGCGAGACGTTTCTAAAACACTTTCAGATACAAATAACCGTTGTTCTTGGAGGAATGTTAGAGTGAAAATAATAATATAATTGTTATTAAAAATAGAAACATGCAGCCAAAATATTATTGTGAAGCTCCTTTTAGCCAATGGACCAGCTGTGGACTCTCGTCTTCTGTCTGCCGCTCTGCTAATACGATCAAAAAAAAAACAAAATATGACAAAGATTAAAAACAGAATAAAATGTATTAATACGCTGAGTTTACCAAATCAATGATAACTGAATGAAAACATATTTATAACATTCCTATAATACTTTTGCTGGAAGTCTGACAGAAGAAAACTAATATTTTTATAATCAGTTAGTTACAGTCAGTTTTTCAAGCACAAAGACTAAAATGTTGCTGTTTTCAGTCTTTTAAACAAAGATTTCTAACTTTTCTCTATTGTAAACTAAATATTTATATTAAAGTTAGAAACTGGGATTTATATTTGTAACAAATAACTAATGAAGAAACTGATCTGCAGATTAATCAGTCAACTAACTTTATGTTTAATTACACTTAATAACAGACTGTTTAGTTTAAGATGGATCCTCAGCTTCTGTGCAGCTGCAGTAGAAATTCACCGTCTGATTAAGACTTTAAATATTTAACCTGACTTGGTGTCTGTACCTGCAGAGAAAATGTCCATGGCCTGTTTGAGCTCCCCTCTGCTCCTCTGGTTGTTGTTGGTCAGGTCCACCAGTGGCGTGTTCTGGTCGCTCTCTGTGGTAAACATGCTTCCATCCACAAACCTCTCCGGCGCGATGTAGCACGTCCTCCGTCTGGACGTATCGAAGAAGTAGTTGAAGTCGGCAGGGTTGTCCTCTGGCAGGTACGTAGGTTTGAAGCTGGCGAAGTCGGTGAGCAGCACCCAGTTCCAGCTGGTCACCATCACGTTCTCCGTCTTGATGTCTCCGTGACGGACGCCGGCTTTGTGCGCCTGGTCGACGGCATTGAGGATCTGGAAGGCCAGCCAGCGCTTCTCCACGTTGTTGAGGAAAGGCCTGGTGCTGATGCGGTCGTACAGGTTGTCCCGGACGTACTGACGGAACAAGATGGCCGCCTTCTCTGTCAGGGAGGTTTTCTGGAAGGGCAGGCAGTTCTGGCAGGAGTGCAGACGGATCTTCAGCTCCTCCAGCTCCTGCTTGTAGCTGGTCAGAGGCAGCGACGGGTCCTGGATGGCAAAGACTTTGACCACCACCAGGCCCTCGCGGTGTTTGGCCCGGGCCACCTTGAAGAAGCGAGTGCTGCCCAGACTCTTATCGTACTCATGGTCGTGGATGTCTGAGAAGTAACTGTCCACAGAGAGGATCTGAGCGGGGGCGATGCCCGCCAGCTGGTTCCCCATCGCACCTCAACACTCGTCTGTGGAGCAGTTACAGTGATCATTAGTTACAGCAGCACATGAGCATCCAGGACACGTTTACACCAGTGTGCTCCTGCATTCAAGACGCTACACAGCTAAAGGTCAGAATTTAAAAGGACCTCATTCATTTGTTCTTTTGGTTCTTGCCAGAAGGATTTCATTCAATGTCGCTGTGCTTGTGCAATGACAATAAAGATTCTGTTCTATTCTCTTCAAGCAAAATGTCTCATTTCACATCCGTTAATATGAGATTACTGGATTAGAATTAATGATGCACTGATCTGATGAGAAGTGGTTCTCTCCTTCAGTCTGTTCATGATTTAAACTTAACACCTGAACACTCCTGGACTTAAAGTGCTTAGTACTTCATCTTGAGTAATGGAGTACTTCTTTAGGTAATTACTTACTTTTTAGTATTTCTGTACTTCTCCTGTGACAGGAAAACACAAACACTGTGCGCTCACTTACTTTTGAAGGTTCAGTTTATATCGCATCGTTAAATACAGATTATACTCCGTCTTTAAGAAGGTTTAATTTTCCTTTAGTTATCTTTAAAGGCAGATTAAACTCCATCTTTAGAGAAGGAGGTTTAGTTTTCCTTTAGCTCGGTATCTCACCTGCTCTCTGCTCGGCTACACAGCACTAAGTTAGCTCGGTCAGTGAGCAGATTTAATCAAATGTGGATCAAATCTCCACCTCAGTTTGTACATCAACCGAAGAAAAATGTCACATGATTCACTCACAGCGGCGTTAGCAGCAGGCTAACTCCTTTTAGCTCCAAAAAATAAACCCTTTGCTTTAACGGCATCCAAAACATTAAATTCTTGTTAAAAGACCCAGTTAAAATAACTAAAAGACACAGTAAATGTTATGTTACCAGTGGCTGCAGGTGCTGTCAGGACCGTTGTTGTTGTGTTAGCTTTAGCGGGCTAACGACCAGATGCTGCTAACGGCAGCGAACAGCAACAAACGTCAAACAGATCAGTGCAGATTAACCGTCTTCATGTCGTCTCTTGGTGCGTTAACTACAACAATATTATCCCCTTCAAGCCTCCGGTGAAACGTATCATTGCGGTAACTAAACGTAACCGTGAATAATAAACCAAAGTATCAAGCTGGTTTAAGCTAGCTAAAGCTAACTATTAGCCATTTGCAGCTGTTGTTATGCATCCGGGTTACAGCGGAAACAGGAAGTCTTACAGCGCCTCCTCTCGTCAGTGGTAGTTTCTGCAAAGATCGTCTATTAAGAGGATCAAGTGCGCTGTAGTTTTGTGGACTAATTTCACATTTGTGCTGTAAACAAACAAACTTCCTAAAGTGAAAACGTGACTAATAAACACTTTAATCGATTAATAGAAATAAACAACATCGAGATCTGGTGTGAACAGCAGCAGGTGGAGCTGATTTTGTACCGACAACAGCATCATTCATAATAATACATTTGCATTTATCAATTTATTAGAATGTGTTTTAAAAATCTGCATCTGAAAAGAAACTAAAGCTTTTAGTAACACACAGAGGAGGAAAAGTGACAAAACATTTACATACACAAAACCTGAGTAATGTGTCATCAACAACCTATTATCAACATAACTGACAATTGTTGTGTTTATGAACTGTTTTATTATCAGTGAATAAAAGTCTGTAACATATTTAACATATTCAAACTGCTACTGAACAGCAGGTGAATGAGGCTGTGATCATTTTGATCATAATATAACATTATAATATATATTATAATATATAATGTTACAGATGTTTTGTTCTGTTTATCTAAGTTTATCTGAAAACTACACAAATTAAAAAACGTTTTAATTTAATTTAATCTTTTTAAAACATTTTTTATTAAAAAATATCAGTCGACTGTCAGTTGTTGAAACACTGTTGGATGTTTCAGTGCTATTGGACTCAGTGAGGTGGTTTTTGTCAGTGAGGTTGCTTTGCATGTCCAACTCTTGTTGTCATGGTTTCCAGCCTGACTTCCTGCTCTGACCATATTTGGTCTTATTAGCTCTCTGTGCCCCTCTCACTGAAGCGGATCGTGAACTTGGACCAGTCCTGGTCCCGAACCTTGTCCTGTTGGTGCTGTAAGGCTGTCTGATCTGTTGACCTGATCCGTGTTCTGATGTATGAACTGAGATTCTGGATCGGGGATTTGGACTTATTGTAATTCTACTGAACGCTGAACTCTCTGGCCTCTGACCTCAGACCTGATTATTACTCTTATATCGCTTGATTCTCTTGTGTCTCTGACCGAACCCTGATCCCTGAACAACCTGGTCTTACCTAAGGACAAATCCTAAGCTCAGTCCAGTATTATTCAGTCACTTCTCAAGGACACCCAGGACACCACCATCTCTTGGACCTCACCTCTGGACCGTCCCTCGTCTGCACTCCTACTGTGCTTTGGAATTGTGTTCCTGGATTTTGGACTCTTGTTGTTTCTTGTTGTTCAACCAGAACATTAAACTCCCCGGAGCTTCACTAAGACTAAAGACTAAAGTTACTTTAAATTCTAATATGCCCTTATGAGAGTGCACTCACACCCACTACTACTGTAAAGTACAACGTATGGACACTGGCAAGGGGAACTACGTGAGATTGCTGTTTGTTGATTATAGCTCAGCATTTAATACCATAGTTCCCTCCAGACTGGTTTCTAAACTATGTGACCTGGGCCTGAACCCATCCTTGTGCAGGTGGGTCCTCAGCTTCCTGACCAACAGATCACAAGTAGTTCGGCTGGGCAACCACACCTCATCCCCCCTTATCCTCAGCGCTGGATCCCCTCAGGGCTGTGTACTCAGCCCTCTGCTGTACTCATTGTACACCTATGACTGCGAAGCCACCTCAGACTCTAATATGATCATAAAGTTTGCTGATGACACCGTGGTAGTGGGACTGATCTGGAGTCGGGAGAATCGCCTCCTGCTGAATATCAGCAAAACAAACATACTGATTGTGGACTTTAGCAGAAAACAGCAGAGGGTCTTCCACCCACTTCTCATCAGTGACTCTGAAGTGGAAAGAGTAGACTCTTTCAAATACCTGGGAGTGTCTATTTCTCAAGACCTGTCCTGGACACATCACATAAACATCATGGTGAAAAAGGCCAGACAGCGTCTGTACCTCCTCAGACAACAGAGAGACTTTAAGCTTCCCCTCAAGGTGCTCAAGAACTTTTACACTTGCACCATCGAGAGCATCTTGTGTGGAAGTTTAACCACTTGGATGGGAAACTGCACTAAGAAAGACCTCTTAGTCCTTAAAAGGGTGGTCCGTTCAGCTGAAAGGACCCTCAGAACCACCCTCCCTAACCTGCAGGACATCTACATCAAACGCTGCAGGTCAAAGGCTAAGAAGATCGTTAACCAACCCACACACCCTGGTCACTCTCTCTTCTCACTACTCCCATCAGGTCGGCGTTTCCGCTGCCTGAGGTCCAGAACTGTGAG
>OMLM01010816.1:14707-25609 GCA_900302695.1 Helostoma temminkii
TTTAGTGGCCTTTCTTAATTTGTTGTAGCTTGAATACAGCATGTGTGTTTACTCATATCCGAGCATTTCACTTAACTACTTAATATTGAAGCCACCTGTTTCTCTCACTTGTAGCTACTGTTGCTCTCTAACGTTCATGGTGTAAGTGAGGATGGATTACTATAAATTAATGAGTTACCTCTGCCTAAACTCGAGATCTGTAAGGACCCACACAGCGCTAATGAGCTGACCAGGTTGTGCCTGTTAAGAAATCTTGTCAAAATAAGGTCTATTAATCACATTTACTATCTTAATATTCACAGTCCACAGAGACGTCTCTGGTTCAGATCTCGACCGCAGTCTGCCATTTGGAGACCCCT
Organism: Helostoma temminkii; assembly: GCA_900302695.1. Classification (NCBI taxonomy): domain Eukaryota; kingdom Metazoa; phylum Chordata; class Actinopteri; order Anabantiformes; family Helostomatidae; genus Helostoma; species Helostoma temminkii. The sequence goes on from OMLM01010816.1 coordinate 15,067, forward strand.
GTTAAGTCTTCAAATAATGGATTAATTTTCTCATTATTTTCATCATCCTTCATCCTTTAAGGGTAGCTGATTGGTCTAGAAAACATCCCAAATTTGTAAAAAATATATTACAATCTCCTGAAACCCACCGTAATGCCATCAAATGTTTTGTCTGACCAACATTGTGTCAATTACAGTAACTATCAGGCTATTCAGGAAAATGTTACGGTTCTAAAATTGGGCATATTTGACTTGACACCAGGTCATCATATTGTTTACTAGGGGGTTTTGATACTGTTGGATATATACACAGAATCATCTCTAAAACTCAGATGGTAAATGTCAGGATTTTTACATTAGATGCTGCACTCTAAAAACCAAAGGCTTCCTTTTTAAGCTTTTTGTTGTGATGTTTAACAAAAGAGAAAATCAGCAGTGAAAAGGTTATTTCAGACTACAGTTCTGACTTTACAAGCTCTGATGACAGTCCAACATGAACAGTTGGCTCAGAACTTAAATACCTCGTCTGGACATCTAAATTTAGTGTTGTCAGAAACATTCCGGCGAACGTATAAAGTCATTAACTGAAGATAAAATGTACAGTTTGGGTGAAGAGAAAAATAAAAGTATAGATAGGATTATTTCATCAAGGTGCTGTTAAATGTGTATTTCTCAGTGTGATGGTTTCTGCACGGCCCCATATGTGTACACATAGCCTCAAGCTCAGACTTGACCAGTCAATTCTGACAAATTACACTGACTGCTGAGGTGAAGGCAGACTCGCGTCCACATCACTGTGAATCCTCACAGAAAGGGATTTTGCTGAATTCTTTACTCACCTCCTCTTTTTCTCTTAAACTCTGACTACAAAAGACTGAAAGTAATGGCTTTACCCTGATGCTTTCTGCCAGGAATAGATGTTTTCATGGTCTCAACATTTTCTAGGAGGAGAGCAGCCTGTGTCTCTGGTTCTGAATGAACACAATGTGTCATCTGAGTTTTTAGTGCAACATTTAATCCTTGTTGTTGTGCAATAACTTTACACAAATGCACCAAACTCACACTTTATGTACTGCCAGTAAAGAAATGCATAGTCATCTGTTTTCCATTGCCTCCCTGTCTGACAGTGTTACTCAACTGAAAGCCTTGTGGAGTAACATTAACAATACATCAAATTTCTAAACATCTTTAAAACTGAAAATTCAAGTATGACTACAGTTGCCAGGACACATTCTGCCAAAAAGAGACTTACCAAGGTGAGGAGTTGAGCAAGGGCAGAGAGCTGTGCATTTTTACTTCTTTGCATTGAAAATACATTTTTTACTCTAGTTGTAAAAGTCTAAGCTCAGAGGAGAATGGATGTCTGGAAGAGGTGCATTGACACTGTATTGCACAGAGGTGAAAGTGAAGTGATGTGCTCTGCTCTGAGTTGATTTTAACCACCCTCTGTTGGCCTAAATGTGTCATTACACAACAGTGTCAGCCTTCAGGTGCAGCACATCAGCTCAAAAGCTTCATTTTGTCAGATGATAAATCTTTCCTCACAAGTTCTATCAGCTCCTTTCAATGTGATCTGACAAAAGATCAACTTTTGTTAGATGAATGAGTGTTTCTTTGCCTGCTTTATTTTGAATGGCTTTGAGGGCATAAAAAGGAAGAAGTAGATTTCTACTTGTCTGAGTCGAGATACCTCAAATGCCACCGCGATCAATAAGGAATGTGATGAGTGACAAGTTAGATGGATCTTCAGATGAGTGTTTGTCAGTGCAAGAAAACGCTTTTCAAACAGGAGAAAAGTGGAGCTTTAAGAGCATTGAAGCGTTGTCACTTTTTAGACCAAATGGGGCACTTTGTCACCAACAGTATCTGAGTAAGTGTGTGTGTGATTCTCTGATTTTTTTTCTATATCTATTGCCTGCAGCTTCCCATGCTCTTTGTGAGCAAGAGGCTGAGACACTTTGTAGTCAAGGACTCTTTAATGCCTTCCCTTGTCACAGTATTTTCTGTGCTTGTACATCAATAATGTGTATATATACTGTGTGTGTGTGTTTGTGTGTGACAGTGTTGTTTAACCAGCGTTTTCTGTGTTTGTGCCTTTCTTGCAGGTGTATGTGCCGAGGCGTTATGCCCCGGGGAATAGTGCTGACAGTGCACTAGGAGTGTAAACCTTGTCAGTATTTGTGGTGGAGAAGGAGAGGTACCCTGCTGTGCTGAGCCGAGTGTGCTGTCCTGCGCCGTGTTGTGTTTGACACCATGTCCCTGACTGACAAACACAAAGTGAAGAGGCAGCGGTTGGACCGGATTTGCGAAGGTAAAGTTTGGCATATGTGTCTCTCCACCACATTACCACTTGTCTTCTCTGCATGTTCCCAGCAAACACTATAATTCTGTGCCATAGGTACATACAGGTAGTGCTGCAGAGTTGATCACATATTTACGGTCACAATTTTGGATTTCACAGTTAATTAACTTGATCTTGGGGTTATATTGATCTTTGTGTTCGCCGCTCCAATTAAATAAAAAACTGTATTCACAGGTAAATTATCTGGTAAACTATAGTATTATCAATATAAATAGAAACACAATAATCATTGTTTTGGTAGGTGAAAACATTTTGTTTGTTTCTTAAAAAATCCAAATGCAGTAACTACTCAGTGTTGAGCAGAACTAATTTGATTATAATTGAAGCAGTCATTTAAAATAAGTGCTGACTTGGTAATGCATGAGAAAAGGTAAATATATACTGTTAAATGAGCTAAATTAGCTTGCTTTGTTTTATTTCCTTCTCTGACAGCTTCAGAGCTTTATGTCCCCTAACCAACCATCTATATTTTATATTGGTTTAACCCTAAAACCTATTGGTAATTAATACCATATTGATTGCTATGACTTTATCCTGGCACACAGCATGTGTCAGATACTATAGTAACCAGTGTATAATTGTTGACCTTAGCAGCAAACAGCCATGTGGCGGATGTAAATGAGATTACTGTTTAACTCTGGTATCTGTGTGAGTCCCTGTGTTTGTTTGTATAGGAGTGTCTGTTATTTTACTTACAGTTACAGAGAATCTCTAAACATCTGATCTCAAGTTAGATTACAAGTACTGAATTGTTTTTGTCGTGTTGCTTTTTGGTATTTTGCATAAGGAACTGCTGTGATTTTTAGGCTTTAGGTTGTGGGTTAATGGTGGTGTTGTATTGAAGGGTCTGAACATAGCAGGAGTCCCCTGCTGTGCACATAACTACAAAGTAGGCTCAGGGAACAAGGAATATGAAATTTTGTGTGGGTGTATAAACTGTGTCTGAAGCTTTGTGGATGTGAATTTTTTAAACTTACTTGCTTGACTTTGCCCAGTGTGTGTATGTGTGTATGTGTGTATGTGTGCGTCTGTCAGACTGTATCCTGAGGTAAAATCATCTCCTCTCTGCTGTCTGGGTCCCCGAGAGGCTTGTTAAGCTACTGGGCCCTCCTGGAGCCAGCACAGGGAGAGGCAGACATGACTGCAGTGCTGGAAAATGAAGCTAGACGCACCATTACCCCCAGTGCCAGCATATTTGTTTTGCAACATGATGTAAGCACCTCAGTGTTGTGCGCATGAAATGAATGACATATGCCATGCATCCTGTAAAAGCCGATACTTGGTCCAAGGAACACAGTTTTGATCCCTGCCACTGTTGAATTTGGATCTGAAGCCGTAGTTTGTACATATTGTGTGTATGTATTAGAAGAATGCATAACAACGCAATGTCAATGTCACTTTTATAAACTGAAAAAAAGATTTTATTCTAAAAAGTAAATTTTTAAAAAGCTCTACATGCAAACTATTTGTGTAACTATTTGTAGTAATTATCTATTAACCCTTTTGGCGTTAATAGACTCCCTGAAATTCTCAGAAATGCATAGGAAGTTCAGTATGATGATACGACACGTATGCAAAATGCATGATTTTGCATACATTGTACTGAACTTCATCAGCGTATCATCTGTTGTGCATTCCATGAGACACAGCTCTACAGATGTGTAAAATAAAAACTTACAGGAATATTTCAGCATTCCAGGAACTACACTTGTCCAGTTTCCCTCAGAAAGTTACATGAGAAGATTGACATCGCTTCCGTGTCTGAAACTGCCACTAGCATCTGTTTGGCTTAATTTAGCACAAAGCTTGGAAACAGTGGGGTAAGACAACCCTGGCTGCGTCCAAATGTGACAAAATCAACCTTCCAGCACTTCTAAAGCTCAGGGGCATTTCTTAACCAGAACTAGTTGCCAGGCAACCACCAGAGACTCCAGGAAGGTACTGGTCCCAGCCAAGAAATAGTTTAGGACATAACTCTTTATAGTCTGTGGTTGTTTTTGTTTTTTTACTTTTTGTACAAACTTAACATCTTCTCCTCTAACTCAAAAAGAAAACATGCATAATACATAAGTGTGTGTGTATGTATACATAATATATACATTATGTATCTAATATTTAATGTATAATATTGTTTATTATTAGTTAGCAGAATTTGTTATTAATTTGCAAAACAAGAACATGTTGACAGGAATCCACAGAGTATTGATAGAAGATAACATTGAATTACTGCCAAGCCTGAAAGGTGAATTGTATAATATTTCATATCACAGGTGGATCGCTCATTGGTAGAAATCCTTCCTGATTAGAGTCTTGGTCTGCATCCAGCTGTTGCATTTGTGTGAATCAGACAGCTGAGGTAGTTAGTCATTCCTCAGGGAACAACAGTTAGTCTGCTCTGCTGGCCATGAGCTCAAAGCCCACAGAGAGCTGGTAACAGGTGCTGCTGTGATGCATGGAGAGCTTCTTCATGGTGAGCGTACCTGTCGACGTTTCATCTCTCCGGCGCGCACACACACACACACACTTATACAAACACACACATACACACAAGCTCTCCAGATGGCCATCATACAAGATCAGTGAATCAGTCTACTGGCGGCCATTGTGAGGGCGTAAAAAAAAAACAGCTTGTGATTTGTGATTTGTTCATAAGCCAATGACCAGGCAAAGTTGTCCCACTGATTGCATGTTGCGTCGTGATAAGGCTGCCATAGCAATTGTCTCCATGCAAACAGAAAACACACACGAACCAAAGCTCTGTTTTTTGTTTCACATGCAGGTAAAAATCCTCACAGGGCCTATTTGGCTACTGTCGGAAGTAACTCATCTAAATCCAGGTTCACACTTCAACCAGACCCGCAGTTGGCAGACCAGACCAAACAGATACAGACCAGATGAAGCCGTGATTTGTGCTGTCGCTCTTCAGTCTCTTTCAAGCAGAAATCTGGAGCATAAACGTCTGCTGAGACTACACTCTGCCTGCGTTGTCCAACCGATTTTTTGCTTCTGTTGCTATTGTTTTCCTAACCCTAAAAAAAAAACTGCTCTTGTCATCAAAGACAGTTTCTGTGCATGGGTTAAATAATATTTTTTTCTTTTTACACCATTGTTCAAATCGTTCGCTCTGGTTGTTTTACATTGGCATTTACGGCAGTGGGATCAGAATTGCCATATCTAAGGAAACCCGGTGGATAGATGACAAGGCTGATTAAGTCATTAAAGGCCTTGATATGCATTTAGCATAATCTGGCCTGTCTGCAAATAAGGAGGCAGGGAACTGGTTGTGACTGTTTGTATCAAAAGCTGCTAGTTAGCTCAATCAAAGCAGCGGCTGGGAAGCATCAGCTTTAATTCAGCGTTATGAGGAGCAGAGAGGAGGCTTCTCTTTCCCTCACTCTTTTTCTTGTTCTGTCTCTCTCACTCTCTCAGGGGTGAAGATATTCATTTCTGTCATCTGAAGAGATGAGGAGTGATCTACCATGGTCTATGTTCCTCCCAGCCTCAGGTCCTTTCATGTTCTCAGCTTAATTTGAGCTGAACCAATGTTTATCATTCTGCAACAACTGGGCTGTGTGGCTGGGAGGGAGGACAGTTCTGCTCCTGATCTGTTTTTTTTTTTTTTTTTTTTTTACTTTGCTATGATTGTTGTTTTGCTCGTAGACTGCAATACTGTTTCCCCTCTGGGTTAGATTAGAGCCGCTCTGATCTAGTCAGATAATGTTTTAGTCAGCATCTGCATTTTATTCATGTTGTGTGACACTTTGTGGTTGCATAATTACAAATATAATTTATCCATATTTGTTGTTAAACAATACACTAATGTACTTTAGTAGACCATTGTTCTTTGTGGTGTTCCTTATAATTGCTTGTGTAAACTTATAACTAAAACCTCAGAAAACCAGAAAGGTTTGCTCATTTTAAACTGTATGTTATGAAGGTGTTTTAGTTGGATCTTGTATGGCTGCCTGGGTTAGGACAACATGAGTGAGTAGTTTGGCTTATATTATTGGATGATTATCTGCAGAATTTGTAAAATAAAATGTGTGACCAGACATACTGAACTTTTCAAACTGTGGATGAACACCACACCACCACATTATATTTTTCGTTCTATCCTTTCTTCTCTCTTTCTTGCCCCCCTCCTTCTCTCACTCAGCTGCACACTTCTTGCCTCTCCAAAAAGCAAGCGGGCTGTCGTCTCTCCCTTCTGTCTGGCCCATCTGTGATGCAGTATGGGCCGCTGGCTTGATAATGATAGGCAGGCGGACTGTAGGGCCGAGCGTGAGGCAAAGACGGAGCAAACCAACCCGCTAAAATGGAAGACAAAACTCTAATCAGTTGCCTCACCAAGTCTACCAGATGTCTCGCCCTGCTCATAAAAGGTTTGCAGTAGCGGCTCTCGCTCTGCCCTACGTTCCTCCCACCCATGCAAATGTGCAACATGCTTTGTCATACACCACAGACATGCGAGGTGGTAAAGAGGCGGAGGACACTGTCTTGATAACACAGCAGATGTGAACCCTCTGAGAGTCATTGAACCAGAATTGGTACCATGTGTTTTTCTTTCCTCATAGCCCCTCCTTCCTCCTTGTACTTGTGTCAGAGCGAGAAGAGGCCCAGGGGCTTGTTAAAAATTTAATATACTGTACAATCACAGTAATTGAGTAGAATTTTCAAGTTCTTCCAGTCATGGTTTTAATTTATGAAGTCCCTATGAAAGTTTAATGAATCAGCAGTTGTAGAGTCGCAGCTATCTAAATCATTCTGCAGCTATCTCTGCCTGCGCTGACTGCCAAGTCCTGCCGTTAGCGTCCTGTGCCCTAGAAAGATGGCCAGATTGCTCTAAAGGCATGACTGTTGCTGGACGTCTGTTCAACACATTGTACCTAGAGGTCTTTTATATAGTTGTACAGTTGCCTGTGAGCTAGCAAGCAGAGTGTTGGCAACATTTGTAATGCTGTTCACCAAATATCCACTGTAAGCTTGGGGTTTCAATTCTTCTGTTGTATTATTCATGCTAGCAAGTACAGGGTCCCCGTTGCTTGATGAGTGTAATATAGCATGCTCACTTAATTATGGAGCAGCTCTCATGAGAGGCATATCATAGGATGTAGACAAGATGAATATGAACTCCAGCTTCTCTTGCGTACGAATTGTGGGAAATGCAGCAAATTGCATGGCAGGAGATATGATATGCCATATCCCTGTTTCAGTTTTAGCAACACTAGTCTTACCATACTTGAGATGTTTATTATTGTTATTAATATTTTGTCAGGAAGCGGGGATCTGAGTGACACACAGCCCTGGAAAGGGCTTATTAAAAGAAGTTATTGTTGGCGATCGCCGCAGAGAGATACAACACAGTGATTAATGGTGTGTTTTATAGGTGACAAAAAAAGCACAGAGAGACTCAGACTGGTGAGGACAGCGCTGAGAAATCACTGCAAGGAAATTGCCAGGCATGATTTACCTCTAATGAAAAAAGCCATCCTTCAGATGTGCATCATTCAGAGCCATAGGGAAAATGGAACTGTTCTGATTCCTTCTTGTTTTGACCTACTTAATGTTCTCCAATTTGAATGCTCCATAATGAAACAATCTGTTCTTTTGTTTTTGTTATTATATCATGATTGCATCACTTGAGCTCTGAAATGGAAACAAGCTGTTTATAGCATTTTCCTCTGTGACTTGACAGGTAGTGGGACACCATAAAGAGGCGCAGGACCAAAGCAGTCTCTTGTCACTCCTAAACAGTAATAAATTTAGCCCATCTCAGTCATACTGTCTCTGTGCCTCAACTTCACAGGCAACCAGATGATGTCCCTGAAGAGATGCTGCAAAAACTCTTCTTTTAAACCGCTGTTGCCTATTTGAAAAAAGAAATAAAGCACAGAATAGAAACAGACTTGTAGCCATCTAGTTGTCACAGTCCAGTGCAGTCCAATCATATCCCCTTTCCCTCCTGCCTTGTTCTATCCCACACTGTCAGTAGAGGTGAAGCTGGCAGCCTCCTGTCTTATCAGCTTTTTTCCCATCACACACTTATCAAAGCTCCCCTTTCTTCTCCTCCTGTCAGTGTTTTGTGTTTACATTGCTCTTGTCATGGCAAGTAAACACCACCAGTTATCTCTCTGTGATGGCAATGCTATAGATAAGCCACATCTGCTTTGTTGTACATTTGGTACTGTAGCAGCAGAATGCAAGCTTTGTGAGCAACCTAAGATTGGTAAAAGTGCAGTCAATCTCCATATAGTTTATGAACCAAGCTTTTCTGAAGCAGGCATAGTATGGCCTCATTATAACACTTTCAAAGATAATGATATTGTTTTGCACCTTTTTATAAATTATATATTAATGTGTCTCAGATGGTAGGAGTTTCTGCTTTTGTGTGTTGGTATAATTTTAAATGGAATATGTTTAGAGTTTCTTATACACATCTTGGATTCAAGGAAATTCTCTTTGGCAGCTCCTTCAAACTTTGATTTAATTATTTTTAAAATCAGTTATGCTGAAATAATTTGCTTTACCCCAAAGATACATCAAACCTAGATGATGGAGGTTTGAGGGTAATTATCAATTACCATCAAAACTAGAGGATGGAGGTTTGAGGGTAATTATCAATTACTTAATCACTCTTATAAAATGATTGATTTACAAAGACATTGAATGCTTAGATATTTCTCCCTCTTCATGTGTTTGCTTGTGAGGAGGAGGCATGTGTATATGAGTTTATGATTGCTTTATACAGCAGGCTTCCTCAGTATATTGGTTTTTCTTCTAGTATCCACCAGTTAAAGCTGACCTCAATAGTACTTTTCGTATCCAGCCTTTGGAAACATCCCCTCCCCCTCTCTCCAGGGACTCACTACACTGAGCATGTCTCTCCCAACTTCCCCGTTCCCTCTGGGAAGATCCATTCATGCCTAGAGGGATGGCAGCTGCAGGCCAAAGGAGAGGTTAGCAGTTACCACTAAGCATCATAAACACTGTATCTTTACAGTCCGTGAACACACCCAGGGGCCTCGGCAGTGTGCTGGTTGTGTACACTATCTGGTTCAAATAATGTCAGAGGGGGCAGTGGATTTAAGCAGGTTTTAGTTTGACGCTAATCTCCTTGTGGTAAATGTGGGCGAGAGCACCGTCCCTGCCAATGGCGTGCGTCAGCCCCATTGGATTAGTATGTCTTGTACCCTCCTCCATTCTTTTAGCATTGTCAGCATGTGTTTTTACCCCAATTTCTATACACTCGGTCTTGGGTTGGCTTGTAAGCATGATGACTAACACAAACATGAACTCTGATGTAGACTGGAGTAGAGCCTCTTCCTAAAGGTGTGTTTCTTTCTGTGTGTGTATGTTTGTGTATGTGTTGTCTATGTGTTTGTCCTGTTGTGCCTCTCTGCTCATGGATTTCTAATGTTTCCAGGACTGAATTATTTAGGTAGCCTGCCAGCATGGAGCTACATGATAGCACAGACTTTAGAGTGAGGGGTGTGGCTAGGGTGACTACAACTGCAGATCAGGTAAAGGGGTACCTCATGCTTCACCTTTTCTCCTGTCCACTCCTCCCTTTTCATTGGGGATGAGTGTAACTGGAGAGCTGAAATACAACACCTGGCTCCATTTTCCGCTTTTATAGCCGTCCGTTTTATTGTCTTCACTGATGCCTAACTCAAGTGAACAGTCGCATTTTGGTGGCTCTCTGGGCCAGTTTGCTAGTGCTGAATGGTCTCAAGGCCAAAACGACGGGACTGCAAGTCGCTGTCACTACTGTGGCACCATTGCGGGGCGTAGAAATTCATTGGCACTGGGTGGTGGAGACACTGGAGTGGAGTTTCACCATCATCTAGATCTAGGTAAGAGACCTTTCCAGCACAGTCAGATGCAGCGGGACTGGCATGGGCAACAGCTACTGAGGAAGAACTCTGTGCCTGATCTGAGCAGCACCCTTTATCCCCAGCAAGTGATGACAGGTCGGACTTCTGCACCGCCTCAGGATTACTACCTGGCTGATCCTACTATATCTGGTCAGCCACATGACCAGTCTGGGTTTTATAGAGATAACCAGCACTTACTCACTAGATCCGCAACACATTACAATCCCAGCGCTGTGGGGGTAAGGCATACCTGGGATCAAGGACAGGCAAGGGCCACACCTTCTGTGCTGGCCTCTGCCTCAACACCTATCCTTGCGCCTCCTCCCCC
>OMLM01010818.1:0-12776 GCA_900302695.1 Helostoma temminkii
TTTGGATTGACTGACATTAATGAGTGTTTCTTGCCAATACATAGATTTGTAAAGTAGATGTAAAACAATAAATGCCATCCAAACCAGCAGCATATTAACTGACTGTAGCATATGCAGAGGCAGACATCTACTTTAATTATTAAACACAGGGCAGAAAATTATAGAAATTCAATTTAATTACCTGTCCATTAATCTGTATTTAAATTATTTCATTCTGAACTCTGTTAATGCTAATTAAACTGAATAAAATGATGAGTGCCAATATCCAGCCCTGTGAACACTGTTGTTCAGCAGTAAAACATTCTGTAATAATATGTAGCTTTCCCTCAACTTTTTTATATTTAAACATAAAGCTAGTAATACTATCTTGTGTCTGAAAGCATGGTGTGATGCGAGTTGTATTTTTATTAGATGGTATCAGGTATCAAGCTTTAAAATAAGCAGAAGTAGTGCTCACGAGTCCAGAAAAGTATGTACAATATGTGTGTAATATGTGTGTATTTATGCGTGTGTTGACCTGGCACAACAGATTGCGAAGGCAGGTGACTTCTTTCTGCAGGTCATTAGTTTGGACCACCAGCTGGTTGCAGACAGTCTGAGCCTCTTTTTTTGGATCCAGTGAGAAGACGAGCTACATGGAGACAAAAAAAAAGTACTTGTCTAGACATCTACTTGGATATAATTTAGACAGAAGATGCAACAGACACACACAGGACGCCCCTGGTCAGATTACTAAAGGGGCATTGACCAGTGAAGCTGACAACATCATGATATTTACATCAATCTGTATTAATTACACTGTGCACCCTGAGGCAGCACGTCTTTTTTCTTGAAAGATATCAGCATGCTAGCCTAAACCAGCAGCCAGTGCATCAGCACATGGCTTCGTAACCTCTAAGCATGATGACATGTACCTGAGAGGCCTGGCGGGGAAAACGGCTGATGACATCCTGAATCGTCTCTGTCAGGTAGCAGCACTGCTGCCTCAGACTTATCAGGAAGGTGTGCAGCTCCTCATTCCTCCAAAAAAAAAAAAAAAAACACAGCTACAATTTTCACTTACAGCTACACGTTGCATTTAAATATGCATTTGTCTGATTAGTCACTTAGCATAAACTTAGTTCCATTGTGTCAGATGTAACAGTTCATTAACTTTTGTTTTGCATCATTGTAAACTGCATAATGTAAATTAAATTTTATTAAAGGCATCTAAAATTCAGGGATTACAGTTTTTCAAAGTGATAATTTCAACTCCCCATTCTCAGTCTGCAAAACCCACTGTGATTTGCTGGACTGGGGCATTGCCAGTATCACAAGTTATAGGCTTAAGTATATAGAGAATGTTCTAGGGGTTTTAAAACTAAGGTCAATCAGTTTACCTTTTTAAAACGCAAGCTGTAAGCATATGTCTACATGTAAAACAAGGCAAGGCCTGCTGAAGGTGCCCAGCAATCAGCCATGACAGGGCAGACAGATTGATAGTCTGAACCAAATTTTGTGTTAACATTCTCTACCTCACAAATTCTACAGAATCTGAGCAGGTGGCCATGGACTCTCCCCACCTCCTCCAAATGATAACCCATGCTGTCATCCCTCCCTCAAAACATCCACCTTAAATGATTAGTTATTTATATTCATCAACCTCTCTATCCCTCTCTTCCCATTCCATGGTCCTGTGGGATATTGATAGCTCTTATCTTAATGGTACATTTCCCTTGGTGAGGGGACTGGGCAGCCAGCCGTCACAACCCTCCTCACACTCTGTCAAAGGGGCGAGTAAACACTGTCAGTCAGCCAGTGCTGCACCCACACCTCCCTTCTCCCTGCTGTTAGTTTATCTAGGGAGCAGAGAGTGATGATGGGCCCCTGGTGGGAAGATCATTGAAGGGATTGTATATGGAAAGGATGTTATGTTATGTGGGAATGCTGACAGAAGATGCATGTGTGCCACTTAGTTTGTGAAATTTATCCCAGGGAAAGTCAAGTGGACCTACCCTCCCTTTTCCAGCGGGACACAGCCACCTTTGAGCCAGTGTCCACCTCCATGCAGAGGTAGTTTTCCAACCAACAAGATTTTTTGTAAACCAAATTATCAAAAGTAATTCTTCCTCAATCTCTTCTTTGGTTGTCTTTCATTGTAGCTTCTTTTTCTTGGGCTTCTGCCCTGAGAGGCACTGCCAACATGGTGTCCAAAAGTCCATGAAGCTGCCTCAGGATTGGAGGGCTCGGACATGGCTCACTAGAATTACAAGTCCACACCCAGCCCTGTGATTAACACATACAGTGGAACCATATCTGTTTTCAGGGCTAAGACTCCACAGGTATTGTCCCACCCATTAGGTGGTGACGGTGAGTGAACTGCTGCAATGATGCACTTATATTATAAATGAACAGCAAAAAAAAAAAGTTTTCATATTTCCATATTTTTATTTTTTTACAAATTTCTACTTTTCTTTTCGAAGGCCCAGATCAAACTTTCTACTCTTCTCCTTCACATTCCCTAGTGGATTGTCTCTCAAGCAGCAGACAAGAACGGGGAAAGCAGGTCCACTTCTGCACAGGATTCATGAAGTGATGGGTTGCGTTGCAACGGCTATGTTTGGCCCCTGTTGCTGCCTCTCCTTTGCCCATTGCAACCTCTCATCGCATCTCACCTTACAAATCATTACAGCTCCACTTAAACCATTATGGCCTGGCTCAGGGCTTAACTACGGAGATGAGGGGAGGGGGATACAAAGATAGGACAGTGAGATGCTCATAGGGCTGATGGACAACTTCCAGTGGAGGAGGATAGACAAAGCATTACGGGCAGATGAAGGAAAACTGGATGTGGGGGAGGGTTTAAGGTGTGTGGCTGACAAGTGTTTAAATTTTTGCTACTGCTGTCTACTTTGTTTCTGGCTTTGTGCAGTGTTTGCAGAATACATTCTTTGCAACTGACAGCTTATCAGAAATTCCTGGCACACTATAACAAACTGATTTTAATATACTGTAAGAATTTTCTTACACCTTCTTTCTGTCAGCTACACCACAACTACAATGATTTTTTTTATGTTTAGACTATACTGTGGATATACAGTCATGGCCAAAAAAATCGGCACCCTTGCAATTCTGTCAGATAATGCATCACTTCTCTCAGAAAATTGTTCTAATTGCAAATGTTTTGGTACTCATGTGCTTATTGTTTTTGTTTGCACTGGAACAGCACAAAAAAACAGAGAAGAAAAGTCAAACTGGATAAAAATTTACACAGAACTCAAAAATGGACTGGACAAAATTAAGGGCACCTTGTCAACAATTGTAAGAAGTAATTGCTTTTCAAGCATGTGGTGCTCCTGTAATTTGTATTTAGACACACCTGTGTACGTAACAGGTGTGGACACTACAGTAATCGCACTTGCAGCTAGTTAAAATGGAGAAAAGTTGACTCAACCTTTATCTCCAGAGATCTTAATGAGGTTTACAGCCGATGGCTCTTTAGCTAACCTAAAACAGAAAAGTATATTTAGTAAAAAATTACACAAAGGATTGTTTGAATGGAGGATAAAGAACCCTGATTAACTTCTAAACTAATTTAAGTTGATCTGCAGACACAGGGTACAACAGTGTCATCTTGCTCTATCTGTCGCCATCTGAATGAAAAGGGACGCTATGGTAGGAGACCCAGGAGGACACCGCTGCTGACACAAAGGCATAAAAAAGCAAGACTGGAGTTTGCCAAAACTTATGTGACAAAACCACAATCCTTCTGGGATAATGGACTGTGAACAGATGAGACAAAAGTAGAGCGTTTTGGTAAAGGACATCATGGTACTGTGTACAGAAAAAGAAAAGAACACAGCCCCTATAGTCAAACATGGTGGAGGTTCAGAGATTTTTGAGAGTTTTGGGGTTGCTTTGCTGCTTCTGGCACTGGATGCCTTGACTGTGTGAACGGTATCATGAAATCTGACGATTACAAACAATTTTGGGGAGCAAGTAGTGGCCAGTGTCAGCTGCGTCTCCACCAGAGGTCACGGGCCTTCCAGCAGAATAATGACCCGAAACACACTTCAAAAAGCACTCAAATGGTTACAAACAAAACGCTGGAGAGTTCTGAAATGGCAATGAGTCCAGATCTGAATCCCATAGAACACCTGTGAAGAGATCTTAAAACAGCAGTTGGGAGAAGGCATCATTCAAATCTGAATGACCTGGAGCAGTTAGCAAAAAAAAAAGTGGTTCGAAATTCCAGTAGAGAGGTGTAAGAAACTCATTCATGGTTACAGGAAGCAATTGATTTCAGTTATTTTTTCCCCAAAGGGGGTGATACCAAATATTAAGGTAATTTTGTCTAGTGCATTTTTTGGGTTCTGGGTGGAACATACGAGTACCAAAACATCTGCAACGGCAACAATTTTCTGAGAGATGGGTTGCATTGTCTGACAAAATTGCAAGGGTGCCAATATTTTTGGCCATGACTGTATATCCATAAAAGCACTTATAATTAATATGTAAAGCACAGAGTCATTCAAATCTCTTAATACCCTCTTAAAATAGAGTCATGCTTTAACTAAGTTAGTTGAATGCTCTGAGACGTATCTAAATGTGTTAAGACCTGGTACCTTACCCACAATCTGCAGCTCCCAGTTGGCTAATTGTGTCCAGGTCCACTTTGTCTAGGTGCATCTGCTGCACAGCACTCAGCAACTTCTGTTGTTCCACTGGGTCTGTGATGCCAATCTAACAAAACAAACCAAAAAAAAAAGGTTATGATGGAAATCTCTGCTTTGTTCTGTATCACTGTATACACTAAAATCTAATGCACAGGTGTAACTTCTTACATGTCTGGTTATGACTCAAAGAAATATGCAACTTGGTGATCTGGGCTGGAGCTTAACATTTAATTCTGCCAGTTATTCTACATACACAATATACCATGGTAAAATTGACTAAAATCTTTGGCAGCTGAAGGGAGTGAGATCGACTCATTTTACATTTGTTTACATCTTCGGACAGACTACACCTAGAATGCCATGCCAAAACATGGCTTATCAGTTTAATCTCTTAAACAACAACTACTGAATTTGTGGACTTGAAAGGCAGTGGCACCAGCAGCTGCCCCCATGTCATCTCTACCTTTTCCAGGTCCTCCTTCTCCATGGTCAATAGGTAGCTCCAAGTGATGTCGTTTTCCTTCACATTTGTAACAGAGCAATAAAGAGAAAACATCACTCATTTACCAAATTAAAGCGTCAGCAGTTACTATCCTATCCTCACCCTACCACCTGAAACAGATGTACCTGTATAAGGCTGCAGTATATAGTGACAACAGTCAACCTGCATCTGTGAAACCCACTACTCACATGTCATATGAATTACAGTTTGTGCTTAACCTATATTTTAATTCTTGATAGCCAATCCTGCACACTACATCTAGTATGAATCACAAAGCAAAATATGTACACGTATGATATCCTGACACGTTTCCGAGAATTTAAGTGTCATTGTGTCAATAACACAGCTGTGCATATTTTACACATTTGAGGTGACTTATCTCACCCACACTGCAGATCTTACACTGTTTAGAACTGTGTTTAACAGCATATCTCTCATTATCTTGGCAGCAGTGAGGTGGGAGAAAACACATTACAAAAAGGCAATGTGCATGCAAAAATAATTGAGAAAAATACACTGAAACTTATTCTAGCATGCAATCAGTACTTACAGTCATGATGTCAGTGAGGTAGCCAAGATCAAGACCATGCAGGAAAAGCTCAAGGTCATCAAGCTTGTTTACGCTGAGGAGGGTAGTAGAGTTCACCGTAACTTTTAAGAACTCAAAACTATTGGAGTTATTCCACAATATCAGTACACAGTATAGTACACAGTGCACAGTATTAATGTGCACTAATTGGCCAGGCCATCTAAAACTCTGGTTTCCCCAGACAGAATCATCATTATAACTGATATTATCCGACGGTTGTTTATTACCAGTCAACACTAACAACTCTGTAGATTCAAATGTACATAATGGGAACTAGCACTAATGTTGCAAGTAAGGTAACAACCACAACAACAACAGCAGACACTGTGCCATTTCTCCTGCCTTCTCCTGTGGCAGTTGTGCATCTGTTACTTTTCTTTCCCAAACCTACATCCCAGCAGTGTCATTCCAGAAGAATCAGGGTGGATAAACCAATACAGGTACTACTACTTCTCAGGGAGAAATAACACTTTTAAGTGATGGATATCAAAAACATACAGGTTGAGTAGCCTACTCTGAAAGGTGATGCTCCACGCATGTGAGTTAACATTAAATAAAAGGATTCAAAGACTGGAAATAAGAAGGACAAGTGAACAAGAACTATGTCTGTAAGTATATGCTCCCATACTATGTTGCGTTGCGGTCTATAGTACTGATGTACTCATAACTATTGGGTTACAATTTATAAAAGTTAATTATATTATACTGTTACTTTTTGAATAAAATAATTTCTTATGTTTTATCCCCCGACACAAACTGTTTAACTAAAAATTCAGAAAATAGACGTATTTATTTAGAATTTCAGGGCCTGCCCTTGAAATTTAAGTACATGGTGAGCAGTGTGTGTAAAATGTACATAGTTTAAAAACTCATCAACAACATACTGAAAAGGCAGCTAATATTTGGTTGTGCTTGATTTGACTGGTGCAGAAATCTACCCTGTTCTTTGTCCTTAAACAATGAACTACATCCCCCTGTAGAAAGGGATGGACAAAAGAAAGGCAACTTTCATCTTTGGGAACGTAGCAAAAGTGTCACTGGGTTCAGATGCAGAGTAATCATAGTGTACATGCAGCTTCAGTTTGACTGTTGACAAGCTTTACAAATTAGCCTTTCTTCTTGTGACGCACAAAATATGTGAAATGCGTTACATGGGTTTTAACATCTTTGTAGTGGACATGAGAGAAAGGCAGCAATAATGTTTATAGGTTAACAAGCTGTAATTCAGACGTGCTGAAATACAATGTTTTTCTCTAATGATAACTGCACTCTCAGAACGGACTAAACATTCATGCGAGAGGTTTATTATTGTTTATGTCTGGTTTAACAAGGCTCAGCAACACCTGCCGCACAGGCACCGGTTCAGAGAAAATCCAATAGAGGGCGACAAGAACGCAGACGGCTGACACAGCTATGCACATCATGTAAGCACATTCAGTTACCAGTGTGTTGAGCTGCAGCAGGAATGATGTATAAATAAAATCAAAATGGTCACAGGATTTCCAGCACAGACAGAAGTCTCTTGAATCACTTTATTAACACTCAAATCTGCAACTGAACAACATGTTTCGCATTATGGTTTCCGCAGACTCAATAATCAGCAACATATGTGTGCTTATACAGGTTCTCGTAACTTGGGCTGTTTCTCAGAAAAGTGTTTGCTAAACTACTGAGTTATTAAGAAAAAAACATCTGTGTTCACTATATTTTGAACCTAATCCTGGTTGGGATCATATATAAAAGACATAATGATTCCATGGCTCCTGACAAATCATTCAGCAATGGGGCTTGCAGAACCTTCCAAAAACCTGGATAACCTTGTTAATCAATTCAATTCATTTCAAGTTTATTTATATAGCTCCAAATTACAACAAAAGGCATCTCAAGGCACTTTACAATATAAGGTTTAAGACCTTACAATACAACTAAATAATAGGGAAAACCCAACAAATCCCCCTTGAGCAAGCACAAGGTAACAATGGAGAGGAAAAACTCTCTTTTTAATCAGTAATGCCTACATAAATGCACTCAACCCCAAACACGTTCAACACTTATTACTTAATGCAGGTCTCAGGTCATCTTACCTTTCTTTAGAAGATGGAGGTTCAGCATTTGTCTTGAAAAACTTAGACAATGTGTCCTCCATGGAGCCAAAGGCCTGTACACTAGACATGTGGGATGAAGAAGCCAGGATCCTGGCTATCTGTGGGATAGGCACATTTTAGTTTTACAAGCAGGTTGCAAACCAATTTTCTTCACTAGCAGAACTGATGCTCTGCACTAAAATTCTAGGCACTAAATTTAGATGTACTACTACACATTTATATTTAACAATCTGGCAGTGCAAAGGGAGATTCATTAAAAGCAAAGTGCCATGAGAAAACATGTTTCTTTTATGAGACAGCCAAAGTTTCATAGGAAGTTACAGAGAAGTTTTGTCTTCAACATATTTTTGAATATTGTGAGTGAAGCTGTTGGGCAAACAGAGTTAGGTAACCTGATCCATCATTGTGGTACCATTGAACTGACAAATTTGTTCCAGTGGGTAAAATGAACCTGAATTAGGATACTTGTTAAGTTTTAAATTGACAAGCAATGCAACACATTGACATCCCTCACCTGAATTGTCATCAGAAATTTGGGCCTATAGTGACAGGGGGATCTAAGTAACCTTTTCTTTTAAGAAGATGAATCAATTGTAAATTTCACTGTCAACAAAGCACAAAGCTAGAACAACAATACTGATCACTGATGACACATAGAATCAATTACAGATGCCTTTCCTTAGCATTACATTGTAAATCACTTTATTTTGCTGTTCACTTACATACGCATATTACTAGCATTTCTGAATAATATTTAATAAAGATTTCCTAGAGTTTACATAAATACCATAAAAATGGCATCAACATACATCAAAAATTATTTTAGGTACCTGTGTCCGTTTAAAAATTGTGGCCAGGTCGGCAGGGCTCCTGCCAGCCCGGGTCTTCAAGGTTTTGTCTGCTCCCAGTTGGAGAAGCTTTAGCACAGCCTCCTCTCTGTCATACTGCACTGCTATAGACAAAGCCTGGCAGAAAATATGTAAATCAGATACTGGCAGTCAAATCCAAGTCATGTATCCAACTATGCATGCATAGTAACACTACTGTGACACACTGTGTATCCATTGCAATCCTGGACATTAATTTCAGCCCCATGGGACACGAGCAGGTTGATGACCTTAATGTACCCATCCCTGGCTGCCAGCATCAGGCAGGTCATTTGAGACCTAAAAGAAACAAGAGACAAAAATTGAACAAAATAAATGAAACAGGCAAAGTAAAAAGAGAAGGAGAAGGAAGGAAAGGGGAAAAGCAGAATCCAGAGGGAAGAGATAAAAATATCTAGGAGGAAAAAAAAAGTCTAAAATCTAGCCACATTGAGAGGAGATGGAAAGTGACAAGGAGACACTACTCTACCACAGGAGTGATGGCAAAGTCACAGAGAAATCACTAGGGGGCAGCAAACATAACAATTTGAAAAGCATCTGAAAAAACTAATGAATTAAAGAGACTCAGGACACTGTTGGCTGGGCTCAGTACAGATAAATCACATATGGATACATGTTTTTTTTCCTAATATCCCACCAAAAAAAACAAAACCAAACAAAAACAAAAACTATTTTCTTTTTATATGTAGGCTTTAAAACGCAGTTCTGAAAGATATGAATGGTAACTATGAACTATGGTGGAGAAAGTATCTGCAACTACAGAAGTAACTTCTTGCTGTTGATTTGTTTGTTTAGTATCTTCCAAACACGCCACAACAGAGCTTGATAGACCACTTGTTTGGAACATGCCAAACAATTACTAAAAACATTGATTTTTCAATGGTGGATGTTTTGGTACATTTTTCTCCACTGACTGTGGTTTGCCATTGGAATGCATAGTAAATGGACACTTAGACTAGCAAAGTGTGTGAAAATGCACAACCACCTCATTTGTTTCAATGACTGCATTTACAGGCACTTAAGTAACCAAGACACAGTTATTCAGTGAACAGGTTTACTTTCGTTTTTACACTTATGAAACCTGGTTAACGAAAATGTGAAAATGCACGTATTAACGCATGCACCAGATAAGTAATCAGATTACTCCTCTAGTTCAAACATCTTTTGCAAGACTGGTTCACAGATTTTCACTTTGAGATCATCTGAAAGTTTACACTACAGTCACATCTTCATTGTTTTATTTCATTTCAATCATTGGCCAAATACTTCTGCAGCTATGTATGAGTGTATACCGCATTATTTTGCTTATTTAAAGCCAAGTGAAAAATATACTATGTTAAGCACAAAATTAAACATAAGTGAAAGTTTTTCTTTAGTGGTTGTAGACCCTTTAACTCAATTTTATTAAGTAGCACCAAATCACAACATAAATTACCTCAAGGCAGTAACATAGAGCCAGTCATTGTGACAAAAACATCACATAAAAAAGGACAAACGGCCCGTGTGTCCTTTAACCGCTGACGGTGAATTGGAAGACCTGATTTTGACCTTTGTTCGCAAACGTAATTCCTCTTTTGCCTTCACGTGTTTTCTTCTGTATGAACCATGGCTGTACGTAAAGCACTTGTGTTACAGAACTGCTTATCATCTCTGACTCAAACACATACGATGAGAATCACTGCAAAGAGATGGGAAAGTCCAAGAGCAATTCATCACTTTACTTAATGCTGCGTGTGTGTGTGTGTGTGTGTGTGTGTGCAAATTCCAGTTCAATACTGTTGCTGTGAGGACATCGTGTCCTCACAACTTCAAAGTGCTGTTCGAGAGTTAAGTCTTGGTTAAGGTTTGAATTAGATGTAAGTTGGGGTTAGACATTTAGTTGTGATGACTTAGATTATGATAAGGGCTTAGGGAATGCATCATGTCAATGTCCTCACAATCATAGAAAGATACAGTTAGGTCCAGACATATTGGGTCAATGACGGAGTTTTTATGATTTTGCTTTTATACACCACCACGATGTTTTTGAAAAAACAAAACAAAAAATAATAAAGGTGTGATTGAAGTGTAGACTTTCTGCTTTTTTGTCACAACAATATGGTATTTACCATTTAGCAAGTGGAGCCCTTTCAACCAACATTTTCAGTGCCTCAAAGGTAATTGGGCAATTGAATGACAAGAAGTTAATTAACCAGGTGCGACAAGACAAATGAAGCAGATAAAAAGGTGGTATTGAGTTGGCATTTAGCAGCTGTTTGACTGGAGCTACCAATATATTCACATAGATGATATTGCAATTGAGGAAGACCAGAAAGTACCAGTGAGCTCAACATCAGAAGGCCTAGAAGACCACAGAAAACAGGTAACATGGATGATTGCAGAGTCTTTTCCTTGGTGAAGAAAAACTCAACAGAAGTCAAGAGTACATTCAAGAACAGCAAAACCAGAAAACATCTAAACAGAGAATCCATGTACCTTCCCTTCAATTCAAATCCGTTTTGAAATGAGAAATCGAATAATGCTAAAATAAAAAAATGTTTTTCTATTTTTTATTTTAAAATACAATAAAGGCAATACTGAAAAACAGTTTTGTGTTTATATACGCAGTATGTGTGTACTTGGAAAAAAAAAAGTTCAATTCTGTTATATTTCCTGTTTCAATGACACTTTGCAAGTGTCATTAATGTGGAGATGCATGTGCGAACACACCTGATCCCCACTGTCTAGGCTACAGCCCATGCCCCTTAATTTGAAATAAGCAACAAAGACATTTTCACATTATTAACAGATGTTATATGGATGTGTGCCATTTTAACAAATATCTACTGTATTACAAAATCAACAATATTATGTTAAAAGTTTCCTAAAGATATATTACATATGTACTGAGAGATGTCATCTGATTATTCCTCTTGTATGTAGTAGGATTACATTTTGATGACACCATAAGTCCAGACATGTTTAATTTTCAATGCTTAAATTACTATTAAGGGCATAATTTCTCTCTTACAGCTCAAACAAAAGCACAAAACAGCCTTTGATGGAACAGCTTTTTAGGCAAACCGCTTCCTCAGCACACCTATTTTTTATGATTAGGCTACTAATTATGTTGTCAATGCAATGGGATGTGATGGTAAATGACAATTTGTAACTTGTTTCATGTCTCTAGCAGTACTGCCTTTGTGATTCAGGCATCATTTTGAATCCAAAGCAAACCAACAAACTCAGTCTGACAGAGCTTACGGGTGAAGTGTGCTCACCTGCACAAAGCTTTCCGTCTGTCCCCTGCGCATTAGCGAAAAGGGAATTTACCACTTAAGTTCTGTGTGTTTGATGACTGTAAGCACACACCTGTCTTAATCAATTGTCCCAAAAAGACTGGACATGGTTCTAATTTACAGCACATAGACAGATATCACCTGATTGGACATTTTCTTACTGTAGATGTATTATGGAGATACAGCATACAATATCCGTTCTTACAATAAGAAAACACTACATGGTCATGGCTGATGGGATTTAACACTGATAATAAATAATTAATTCTGTGACACATGAACATGGATCAAATCAACATCTCATTGTTCATTCATGATTATGTTTTTATGGATTTGTATTTGTTGCACTAATGGT
The DNA here is from genome assembly GCA_900302695.1 of Helostoma temminkii. Taxonomy (NCBI): domain Eukaryota; kingdom Metazoa; phylum Chordata; class Actinopteri; order Anabantiformes; family Helostomatidae; genus Helostoma; species Helostoma temminkii. The sequence goes on from OMLM01010818.1 coordinate 12,372, forward strand.
GGTATGAACTAATATAAGCTAAATGTCACTGTATCTCTGTACTTCAACTTAACGTTTAGCTTAGCTGAGTTCAGTTTCAGCACATTCATAACCGATTTAAAAAAAACATTGTATTTGTGTTACGGATGTGTTAAAAGCTGATATTATGAAAGTTGCAAGCCACACCCACACATCCGTTATGACTATTTCCATTTGAAACAAACAAACAAACAAAAAAAAACGGAAAATTGGCACAATGATCACAGAATTCAACTCTCCTTATTGAACACTTTCATCTTAAGTAACAATAAAAGAATTGTAATGTAATTTTTCAAGTATGCATATGCGTAAATATACGCAAAACTGAGTATACTGAGTAAACTACGACTTTTTTTTTTTTTTTTTTTAAACACAAAAAAAAAAAAA
>OMLM01010818.1:12796-45304 GCA_900302695.1 Helostoma temminkii
CAACAATAAAAAAATAGAAAATTTAATCATTTTTCATTAGTTAATTTCCCATTTGAAAATGGGTTTGAACTGTACGGATGGTAAACAGATTAAAAATCCTCCTGTGTTCGAGGATTATATTCCCCAGGCTGCTGAAACTGAGATTAACTTGAAGCAGAAAACAGCACTTCACAGTGCAGATGGATGAAAACCCTAAACTACTGTGAAAGCAAAAAAAAAAAATCAAGATTTTAGAAGGCAAAGACATTGAATATTCTTCAATGGCCAAGTCAGTTACCTAATAAATATGGTAAATATTTACAATTATGTCACTTTGCCCGAATACGTTTTGAGAAGTGGCTGTACTTTCTAAATCATGTCATATTTTTGTAGTATCTTCAAATAAAGGTGAAAGTCTATACTTTAGTCACTGTTTGATTGTTTTATTTCAAATCCACTGTGGTGATGTAGATTGTATGCATGCATGTGTCTCTCTACAGTGGGTGTGTGGGACACATGCAGAGGTGTATGGGAACGTGTTATCACTCTCAAATTAATTGACAGGTCGCACACACACAGACACATACACTAAGGCCAATAAATCCATGTTTATGTTGGGTATAGTAAAAGGCTTGTTTACGTCAATATTTCTTGTATATGGATAGAATAACTCTCCTTGAATTATGGTACGTTGACAGACACATACAATGTTTTTTTACTAAAACACAGTGCAGTAATACAAAGGTTTATCATTTTTTTCTGTTTGGAGTTTAGAAACTTATTTGTATCTTTAAGAAACAACACTGATACATGGGTTATAGTATTATAGTATTAAACAAAAAAGAAAAATTAATGGAAATATTAATGTGTTAAGTGCTAATTCAGTGAATTGCATCCCATTTACCCCTAATGTACGCTTTTGCTTTGCTGACTTTTGTACCGATAGGTTATCTTAAATGGAAAGTGCAGTTACACATAGGTGGTGTCTATCTGACAGGTGTGAATTTGTGTGAAATATGCGTTTAATATCCGCGTTCCGTATCATCTAAGCAATATTCACGGTTACATTTTCCTTTAGTAAATTAAAAAGGATCAATGTAAAATTAATGTTCTACTTGACTTCAAACAGTTTATTCATATTTCTCTATAGACATAAATCAATCAGTTCCTCTTTCTCTTCTCTTTCCAGGAAAATAGGATAGTAAGTCATTCATTTCTATTTTTACTATTTGTACTGTATTTTCCCAAGGGTGGTTTTACTGCGAGACTGATACCAAGGTCACTCTCATAATGTTTTAGTGTGTATTGTGTATACATGTCCTTCAGACTGTGAGTTTTGGCTGGTTCCCAAACGATAGCTGATTGATATGCAGACAGGTAAGTGTAAACACTGTCCCTGTTGTCAGACCAGTAAGAAGAATGACTTGCAAAAACACCTGACTCACCATACCAAGGCAAACACACATTATCTCAAACTGTCAGCCCACAAAGTAAATCCTAAAAATCTCACAATGACGATATTTATGTAAACATTTGAAGTGATATGATACAATAACGAGCCAAGCCAGCTTAGATAGTTATCGATTGGTTTAATGAAGTGACTTTCTTATGTTCATCTTGTGCAGTTACAACTGTTCACTTACCACTGTCCAGCTGATAAGTCACCATCAGCCCTTATTGTCAAATTTTGGGCCAATCCCATTTTTAGCCCTACCCCTACATTTTGCACAGTCACTTAAGGGGTAAGGATAAGGGTACCCCTATTCTCTTTTGGATGCAGGGGTCGGGCTGAGGCATCAGAAACATGGACAGTACGGCTGCACACACGAACAAAGAGACCCACAAATATAAATATTTTTGGATTTGATAATTTAATTATGGTAACCATTGTTTTATGTTACATTCCACCTTGTGCCCATTTATTTATTCATATTCTTCATTAAAAACAACTTACCATCCATCTTACTCTCTACCAACTGAGCTAAATGCCACCCCATCATCAACGATTTGCACAACAGTTTAACCCTATAACGGCATAGTTAGGGGCGTCTCATTTCTTAAGAGAATATTTTCAGCCCTACATCTTGCCCCTTGAAGCAGAAGGGGCAAGGGGTAAAGGAAGGGCAAAGATTGAGCAATGGGATTGGCCCTTAATGTCAAGATCAAACCTTTCAGGTGTCTGAATGTTTAAAGACTATGGCATTTGAACAACTTTCTCCATACAGGGCTTCCAAGCTACACAATCCCTACCTCTCTTAGTTATGACATGTGCTTCTGCTGCTTTGCTGCAATTATTATGACAGTTGTTGAAGAGACACTCGTTGCTGTGATATAGAAAGTGGCGCTAATTTAAGATTAGTAACTAATTTACTTAGTTTAAAATATCATTTTAATCCAATTATCCAATAATGTTTTCTAGGGCTATATACTATAATTTGTCCATGTCCTTTTCATTTATTTAGAGTTTTAAATATTATTTTGAATCAAAATTCAAAATGTGATTTTTATTTCTTAATGTTCATCATTTTATATTACTACTATATTATCATTATATTCCTTTTTTACATTAGATGTTTCAAGCTTTCCCACAAACTCATCTGCATCCGTCTATACACTAGGTACGATAGCAGCAGTTCATAGAGATTTCACACATGCCTCTCATATCTTAACAGTGCATCAAGCAAATGTCTGTATCCAGTAAGCTGCCTGGTTGATCCATGTTAGGAAGCAAGATTGAAACAAAGCAGCTAAAACCTGTAAAAATATAAAAGAAAAAGGAAGACAAATGTGCCTAATAACACAAATCAGTATGATGAAGTTCAAAAATAAGACATATGTGGGCAATGGACCCCACATAGTGTTCCTGCAGGACTTTGAGGGATGACAGAGAATGCTTGTTTACATTAAGACAAAGGGACGAACAGCTGGAATAAATCATGGGTTGATATTCAGACGTAAGAGGCAATGAGGAGGAGTTTTATCCTCTGCACCCACATGAACCTCATATTCTACATTTGCTCTGGATATTGGTGGCTGTTAGCCCTTCCTTCCAACTACCTCCCCTCATCTGCATCCTTCTGTGTCTTGTTACCTTGCTTCAAATATTTTGTCTGGGAAGGAACCAATCAATTTCCTGACACTACAGCACGTCCATGTGTGTCATCAGGGGTTTTTAAGTAATGTGTGCCGTGCATATAACAGCATACTTGCACTGACAGAATGGCAGAGGATTTAGGGAAAGCTAAACAAGAAAGCCACTGGGGGCTGCATCCTCACTTTGACATGGAAAAAAATCCACAGATGGTAACAGTAAAAATGCAACAAGAATAATCTCTCGTGTTCCTTTCCACATGATGGAATTTTTCACGCTCCTCACCAGGGCAGGAAATTTGTATTTACTGACATAATTTTCACAAAACAAAACAATTACAATGTTAGGTTGACTGCTAATGAAACTTCAATAGCAAGTTACACCAACAGTGTTTTTGCCCCCCAGTGTAGTATTGCTAGATTTAGCAACTTTTTTTTCCTCAAATATAAGCAACATAACGCCTTCGTGGCCATGAAATACCTCAGTTGCTAAAACATCGGTGAATGTCTCTCTGCTGTGCCTGTGACTCCAACTCCACTGTGACTATGCCAAAATGATCACTACTGTTGTTGGTCATGGTAACAACTTCCCCCTTGTTCTTGAACTAAAATTTAAACATAACTATTTAGGTTGAAAGCTTGTTTTCCCAAAACATACAGAGTTTAGTAATGTGAATTAATTCCAATGTTTGAATCCACTCTATCAATGATGTCTTGTCATTATACTTGAAACAAAGCCAGTCTCATTATATTGCAATAACAAAAATTGGCCACAATAATCAACTATTTCACCAAACCGTGCAGCCCTACACTTAACGTACAACCCCAATTCTGAAAAAAATTGGGACGCTGTGTAAAATCGACATAAAAATAGAACGCAATGATTTGTAAATTTCATGAAACCAGATGTTACTCACAATAGAAAACACATAAAATGTTTAACCTGAGGAAATGGACAATTTTAATAAAACTAACAAGATATTTTTTTAATTAAGCAACACATCAAAAAAGTTGGGATAGACGCAGCAAAAAGCTGAAAGAGTAAGTGGTACCAATGACTAAGCTAGAATAATATTTTGCAACTAAGGTCAGTAGCATGATTGGGTATAAAAAGAGCATCTTGGACAGCCACTTCACCAATTGGTGATAAATTCTGAATAATATTCCTCAATGTAAAATTGCAAAAAATAATTTTTAAAAATTTTTCCTGGACAACATAGAAGAAGGAACTTCTGGCTTGTTATCCACACTCAGTTCTGATTGTATGGGGGTGGATTATGGAATGGGCAGCTTGCACATCTGGAAAGGTACCATCAAAAATCCAGGTTATAGAGTAGAATATGCTCCCATCCAGATGACACTTTTTTCATGGAAAGGCCCTGCAGGACAGTGATAGACCACATACTACATCTATGACAACAGCATTGCTTTGTAGTAGAAGGGTCCATGCTGAAATGGTCTCCCCAGTTCCCAGACATTTACAGACTGTGGTTAGAAAAAAGAGAAGATGCTACACCGTGGTAAACATGGCTATGTTTCAACGCTGAGACATGTTGCTGCTATTATTTTCTCAAAAAGGTATATTCTCTCTGTTTGATCTGTTTTTTTGTGTTCTATTGTAAATAACATATGGGTTATGAGATTTGCATAACACTACATTCTTTTTATGAATTTATAACAGCAAAAAGACTTTTTGAAAGTTAATTATGCTACAACAAGTTTCAGAGAGCAGATGGTGATGCACAGGTCATATCTAGACATTCAGATAAATACTGTTATATTTTAGTGGTATAAATACATGAATGTAATAATGGAAATGCTGTTAACTCTAATCAATAATAACCTTTAGGATTTTTTTTTGTATTTTTGTTTTTTCTTTTTACATCTAGGCTGCCTGGGACATTTTCACCTACAATTAACCATAACCATGCTTACTGTTTTGCATCAGTGTGTACAAGTGTGTACAAAAGCTTCTAAAATTCTCCCAGCCAGTCCTTACAGTCCTTTGGTGTGTTTGTTTGTTTGTCTGTCTGTCTGATACCCCTCTGTACATGTACATGCCATAACAGGACATTCCAAACAAAACACACAAATATACACACTGTATGGAGCCCTCTGGTGCATAATGCTACCACATGGCAGCTGAACATAACGAGAACCATCAAAGGAAATCTGATCCAGCACCTCCGTTTCTTCCTCCCGTGCTCAAGTCAACTATTATTTGGCATACATCAACAGGGACGGGACAGCACGTATTGTGTTGAAAATCCAATAAACATTTTGAACTGAAACACATCTGTACACCCCCCTCACCTGTCCACCATGTTGGGATCAGCATTTCTAGACAACAGAAGCTCCACGCAGCGTGCAATTTTGTCTTCAGTGGCAGATGCGGTGCAGCTGGCCATGAGCACCGTCCAGTGATCTGTGGGTAGGAATGCAGAAATGAATCATCACAATTTTAAAATCGAATTTTATTTATAGTTTAGGATTATTTATATAAAAACTATATATGACCTTAAATTTCATAAAAAGCATCAATTCAAGAAGCTATGAAGAGTTTAAGATATAGAAAAATTAATAAAATAATAAAAAAGAAATGGTATGTTTACACAGGCATAGCTATAGACACCAACACCGTTGTGGTGGACTGACTTTTCTGATAGTAGTGGTAACATTAGTGCAGTATAAATAAGAGTGAGAGGCCTGCTTGCCTTTTTTATGCAACAACCTGTTGATGCACTTGTGCATGTCTGAGAAACTCTTGCACTTTTGAAACGCTGTACAAACCTCATTGGAACAAATCAAACGTATGAAATTCCCATTAGTAATTGTAATTATACTATTTAGCAAAACATTAGAAGAAACAGGAGGACAAGTTATTTCATCACAATGAAGTCATACATCATGCTGTAATGAGGAAGGAATCTGAGATGAGGACAGGGTGATGGAGATGGATAGCCATTTATCTGGCATCAGGAAGTATGGCAGCTTTTATAGGCCTTAAAGACTTCAGAAGAGTTGTCTCCTTATCTTATCCTGATTAGACTGGTCTGAGACCCATGGCAATGCATTCAGTTCCTGTTTTGTTCCGCCAATGACTGAGTCCCCAACCTTTGTGTATCACAGTATGTAACTAAGTGTGTATTTTTCCTTCCTTCCTCTATGTGTGTGCACATGCATACCTCCGCATCTGTATATAGGCTCCTGTGTATTTTTGGCTCTATATCAGTGTGCAAGAGTGTGTGTTTACATTATGTGTGTGTGGGTATAAACCAGACTGACTGGATTGCGTTTACAGAGGGCTGGAGTAAATAAATCTGAGGCCTGAGAATTGGCGCGAGGGTACCACAGCGGCAAGATGACCATTATCAATCACTCGTGCATTCCTCCTCTCGAACCCCGCTGCTTGGATTAACGCCACCAGGACGTGACCACACGTCATTCTGCCGTTTAATCGTTTCCTTCACGTGCCTCAAGCATCAGATGGGGAGGCCTCTTGAAATCAGTCGCATACACTGTTTAATTTGACATTCTGGACTGAGAATTAATTAACATCAGATATCAAAAGCAGGACTAGTGCTCTGACTCCAAACTGGGGTGCTGGACTTCCCCAGGCCCTAGGAGGGTTTCTAGTGTATATTTAGGACAATTTAGAATGCAACTGTCTCTTACATTTAATGTAACTGCACAGCAACGGTGGACAGCGTATCCTGTAACTGCATTTTTTCAACCAGAGTTGTGGTTTTGTGTGTGTATAAATGCAGAATTCTTAACACAGTAGAGTTCTTCCTCGTGCTTATTTTACCCAGACTGACCTCAATGCAACAGATGCCTTTGATTTTTCTCGCTTTGGATGGGGGGTGCAATGTGTATGAACTAAAAACAACTCAAAGGATTAGTGGTGTGTTTCTGCATGAGTTCCTCTTTGGCGTCATTGCCATTAAGCAATGTCAGATGAAACATATTGGTGCAAAGGCCTGATTGGTTCACTGGTCTGTGGCTGTCGCTGGTTAGCAAATTGAAAAAAGGTGCCACGGGGAAACATAGCTCGACACCAACGCAACAGGGACAGTCAGAAGGATTAGGTATGGCTTTTAGAAACCCAAGCCTAGAAGGCAGCATTGTAATGTTGTTGCCCAATCACACTATCTGATCAGGCAATCAACCTGAAAGGAGGTGAATAAGGGATCACACAGAGGTCAATGGAGCCTTAAAATGTGAATTATGATATCAACCACCAATACAAGATGAAATACATACATCTGCCTACTTTTTGTTTTTGTCAACACAGGTCTGACCTTTGCTGAAGTTGGCGCTGGCTCCTCTGTCCAGAAGCAGTTTGGCCAAATCGTAATTAGCCACACTGACAGCACACATCAGGGGAGTCCATTCAAAGCCAAGCCTGGTCTCCACATCCAAACCTGTTCTCACCAAAAGGACCGAATTAAGTGAGCCCTAAAGCTCTAAAGCAGACATCTGCATAAATCTTATTTCGGGGAGAAACATGAAGACAAAAAGCAACTGTAACTCTAATATAACTCTAATTAGAATTAGTAACTATAAAAATAATAAGCACATAATTGTATGTGCATTTTTACATGTAAGCTAAAACACAAATATTGTTACGATTGTAGTTGATTTATAACTTATATCAATAATGAAATGAAAATCTACCTTTTGCAGGTAACTGAAGTTGTATCATACAGAAAACAGAGCACTTACCATTGTCCAGTAGCTGTTCAACAGTCCCAATGTCTCCTTTACTGATGGCTTTTTTAAACAATGACACATCATCTTCTGCATGTGGCACAACCACATCCAGGTTCTGTCAGAACAGGAGGTTATGATAGGTCAGTATGGGGAGTATAAAGTAAACAAAGGTGATTTTACTCCAAAATATGATTCACCAATGGGAAAATGTGCTCCATGTTTGCACATGCAATGCCTAAATTTTTAATTTTGCATTTGTAATGTAACTGATGAGGCATAACATTATGGCCAAGTGTACAATCTAAATCAATCCAATACAACACCTCTGTCATGAAGTCTTCATTTACAAAGATAATTTTTCAGTTTTTAGGTAGAAACTGTCAGAAATATGCGAATTCTACTACATGTACACTATTAAGATCATTGTGGGCGATGGAGTTATGCTGCAGTACGGCAAGTGTCTAATGTTTTGGACCCATACTTGAGAATTTAAGAAGTCATGTGAATGCAAAGGAGAAAGAATGGTTGACATTTGTTAAGTGTCCTAATTCAAAATGGCAAATTAATACTGCTAATGTGCACTGATTCAAAACATTATAAGAATTAAAAAGATCTTTCTGGGGACTCCTCAGCACATGCACAATTTTTCTCCAGTTTCAGCAGAGAAGTTGTCACCTGCGCTTTACTACCCCTGTAATATGCTGAAGCTGACATTATGTGCGTCAATTAGCTTATATTAAACTTGGTTAACGTAAAGTTGTTGTTAGCCGATTTTCACAAATCGAAAACAACTGAATAAGAATTTAACAGTAGTTTTGTGCAGAATCGTGTTGCAGCTGCATTAGATTTGTGCTGGACCAAGTGCTAGAGCAAATTTGCGCATTTTCGTTCCTGTGGTTTCGACACAGCGAATACAGTCTAGGAAGAGTAAGAAAGAGCTCCCTATTGTTCCAACAATAATTAAAGCTGAGTCTGTGTATACCTTAGAGTTACACTAATTAATCCTAACCAGTTTGTGTTCATCTGTGGAGATTATAGGTTTAGGAAAGATTAAAACTAACGCTAGCTTAGCGCTAACTATGTCAGTTAGCTAGCTGACTAGCTAACGTTACTGATGCGTACATTAGCTGAAAGAAAAGTAGCTAACCTTGATGCAAGAAGACTTTTTGCCCGAACAATACCCGATATCCCACTCGTCGTTACTGGTGTCGCTTTCATCTCCAGCTGGGAAGGCAAAGTCCATGAAGCTGCCCATTATTTTGTCCGGCAGCTAACGGCTAACGACGCAGAACAACACACCCTGCGATAACTCGCCACAGGTGTGGGGGCGTTGCGGACATGAGGACCTCGATGCCACCTGTGTTTAGGCTGTTTGACATTCAGCCAACAGACCAACTCAAGGACCTGGCCTTATTTAGCCATCTTAAAAAAAATAACGACAAAACATGGACTGTTTGGCTGTGTAAGAGATTATTTTAACGTTTACAAATGCTAACGCTACGCTATGGTGGTAACTGAAATCCTGTTTTGGCTAGCGGGATGTGTGGTGAGAAAACACCCATAAATCGAGAGGAATTCACGTGTCTTTACTAACATTTCATGGTATTGATTCTAGCGTTATGTGGAAAAGGTTAAACATGTAAAAACTTTGCATATTAAGCATGCTAACGTGCAGTTGTCTATATACACCATATAACGTTCCTGCTAGCCTATTTTTAGACATTAGCGAGCAATAGCAGCGTTAAGAACTGGCAACTTTAGCTGTTAGGAGGTTCACTTGACTTGCAGCTAAACTTCATGCAAACTATAGAGCTATCACCCGCATTTTCTTTTCTGTTAGTTTAGCTCATGTATTGTTAATAACTGTGTCTTGTCTGTCCGAAGGCTCCTCTGGAAAAGGAACATCCAGCTTTCTACTATTAATTATGATGTCAGGTGGGTGTCTGTCTGTGTACCACTGCTAAAAGTATGTCACTACTGGTTCGCTTTGCTGTTTTTTTTTTTTTTATTTTTTTTTTTTGGCTGACTGAAATGATAAAATGTGTGCTCAGTGGCTTTTTAGAGCAGCCGCACACCTATAGTCTGTCCACACAGGACTTGTGTGGACTTTGTTTGACTTTGTTTTTGTTTCAAAGTGTGTCCCTCACATACAAGTTACAGCAGGTTCATGTAAACCTCATTATAGTTATTAATACATAAAGTTTGGTGGTATTATCCAGTTTCCAGCCATCCATGAACCGAGCTCACCTTCAAATATCCAGAATAAGTGGTGAACATATGAGTATGGATGATTGACTATACACAAGACCATAATCATGCAGAAAACTAAAGTACCTAATATGACTGAATCATTTGATCTTGATCACTGAGTGGGGCATGGTAATTAAATATAAGCTATTATTATCTTTGTGTATGTACATCTGTTTTCTGAGACTGCAGGTTTAGAGATGCAGTGTTAAACCAGATAAAACTGCAAATGTCCAGAAGAGGTCACTCTTCCTCTGTGTCATCCTCACAACTCATGTGAATCTGCTTGTTGCTCAGCTCCTTTATTACTCTGAGTTTTGTTTTATTCCTCACACACAGATGATAATAATTTTTTTAAGAAGCAGTATAAAGACACAAATGTCTGCTAAATAAATGAAGCCCCTCACTTATCCAACCATTGGTAGATTTGGGCAGACAGAGAGAATTCACTCCCAGAGCAAGGCTTAGTGGTCTTTCAGTTCTTTAATTCCAGTAGATACGCCGTACGTTCGGATAGATTATAGATAATCACCTTAAGATGCTGTTAAAATTTATTAAAGCACATTTTGCAGTTTTCTTCAATAACAAACACTTTGTCCTGTTTCAAGCCAGGACTTCTATTCCGCTTATCAACTCTAACTGCTTTCAAGAGTGTTTTGACAACACAGTGCTGTTACATATTCTGATTCATATTTGCTACAGATTTACACTTGTTTTGTTTTTAGTTACACACTGGCAGCAGCGTTTCACATTATGCCAGTCCAACGCCACTAGTGTCATTTTCTATGCAGCTTTTGATCCAGAGTGTGCTGACATGAAACTCGCACCCTTAAAACACTGCTGTTCTTGTCACGTTTAATTAAATGCAAAGCACTCAGCAGTTTCAAAACATAGTTTGTGTGTTGATCTTCACGTTTATCTTTGTTCCCTTATGGAATGTCATGGGGGGTTGATCCTCCCTCTCTTGAAACTGAGCATAATCTGAAACTGATTAAAAAGTTTCAAGTTCGTTTGGATGTCCCGGAACGGTTTCTACTCTTTTGTGAATGATAGGGAGTAAAATAAAAAGTTTCAGCAGCAGTTGAGTCTAACAGTAGCAGCTTAACTGTTGAACCTTTACACTCAGTTTAAACCCTTACATTGTGTTTGAGCTCTGCCTTGGTTTAATTGACACGATTTCATGTGCAAGGGGACAAAAATGGTCAACTTGTTGCAGTTGAATTAAATGTTGCACTTTGGAAGGCTTGTGATTTTTGGACACGTTTGATCTGAACCTTGTATATTGTCCAAAAGAAGAACTTTTACGCAAATTACGCATTGCGCTGTAGTAGACTGGCACAAGACATGGGATAGTTTAAATGCCATTTACATCCATATTAACGATTGAATTAAAAAAAAACTAGAGTTTATTAATGATTATTAATCTATATACAATCTGTGTAATATTTAACAGAAAAAATATTTCATATTGATCCTTGGTCTCCCGTTGTTCCTTTCATTCCAGGTACTGTATATTGATGTGGTGGTCTCACTGGAATCAACTGTCTGTTTCCTCTTCGGCGTGTTGCCACGACATGCAACCTATGCTCTTCGGTGTGGAAATGACGTGCGTCTCTCCAGGTTTTGGCGATCCCATAAAAGATGGGACTGTCCTCCCTGGAGCAGAGAGAGGGGGAGAGAGAGAGAGAGAGAGCGCGGGACTAGTGAAGACGCGTAAAGGATCGAGATATCAGTCGTGGATTTTTAGGGAGGAAGCAGTGACCTCATATTTACCGGAGGCGCAAAGTGGAGGATAAAACAGGCGAGAGCACTCAGTGTCTGGGGGAACGGAGCCTTTCGGGGGGGGGACACAAATGTGAACGACGCGCACGGAGACGACTCAGGTGCAGAGAAACCAAACTGGCGGCGCACTTAGGATGCAGAAGTCACCAGTGGAAGATGCGAACTTTTTGTCCAGATTTTTCTTCTGGTAAGATGATCTTCGTATGGGATCAATTAATCAATAAGTGTTCAGTTTGAAGGTTTCGTTGTGATTAACAGCACAGTTTGGACTAGATATGAAAGTGTGGAAAAATAAAGTAACTTTAAAACCGCTAAGTGCTGTTTTACTGCCACGGACTGTTTTCGTGCCTTTAGCGGATAAAGTTTGTTAAAGCAATGTTTCAGTCAAAGTGATCTCAAAATCCCGTTGTCCTCTTCATAGTTATTAATCCTAAATTAACCAGTGTCTTTTTGTCACGTATTTAATGACTTTTTGTTTATAAACATGCGAGTTTGCGCTCCGATGAGGTATTTTCCAGAAAACGCTGTCAGGTGGGGCCAGACGCTCCTGAGAGTTTAAGTTCTTATTGCTGAAGCCTGGCAGCAGTACCTCACTTCCATAATGTGTTATATTTGCATGTCACCACCTACAATTACAATACTTTTTGAGATCCATTTAAATGATTCCAATAGAAATGAGCAGACCTTTAAACACACATGATGCCAACTAGTTGTCACTTGGCTTAAAGCGCTCAGCACACCCCTGACTTTATTTCTAACACCTTATTTTATCTAAGCATGCCTTGTGTTATCCTCTAACCACAGAGATAAAATGCAGTTCATACAGTCAACCTGTACCACAGCCTATTTGGCTTAAATGTATCTTCAGTGTGACTTGATATACTGGTATCACTGTATGTGTTTACTGTGTCTTTTAGCTGTGATTCCCAAGATGATGCATTTCAGGTGTTTCAATCCTGTGTAGTAAGCATGTAAACCAGTTAGCATATCCCCATCAGGCATCTTGGCTGTAAAAGGCTGGTATCCAACAATCAATCTGAACTGTGGTTTTTGCGCAGGTGGACAACACCACTGCTGAGGAAGGGCTTCAAAAAGAAGTTGGACCTGACAGATGTGTACAAGGCTCCTTCTTTTGACCTGGCAGACAATCTCTCTGAGAGACTCGAAAGGTTTGTGCAAGATTTATTTTTAAAGTTTTCTTCTCAGCATGCTGGCGGGGAATTGCCATGCCATATCTTACGCGTAAAACTTGTGGCTCTCGGCACAAGATATATTTTGATTACAGTAGCTTTCTCTTGCTACAGGCTGGCGCAGACAAGACGATGCATAACTACTGTTTTTTAGCTCATAGGAAAATCAGTAATTCTATAATATATCCAAACTGTATTTTCAGGTAGGCTCATTAAGGCATCGTTGAAAGGGAAAAAGTAACCATGGATGAAAAACTTGTGGGTCATTACTGCCTGAACACTGTTGTCTTATTAGTGTTTGCTTTACTGCACTGTAGTCCCTTAACAGTGTTGAGTAATCACACACATTAAAACAGGATGCAGTGTGACATCAAGTCTGCTGTACACATTCTTGCCAGTCAATCTGAAATGTGTATGACTAGACTTTAAAACCTGCAGTGGAATATTAACAGGGAGCAAATACATTAGCAGCCTTGGTGTTTTTCATACATGCCCTTTACAAGTGTTTATACACCTTTGTCTATCTGTCTCTGAGTCAAGTTGAAATATGGGCTGGCATTTAAAGACAGCTAGGTATAATCAAATCTATGTGTGCCAAACAAACTAGGCAACAGATGATGGACAAGGGGAATGCTTCACTATCTCAATGTGTAAAACTATTTCTCGCTTATTTCCTCACTTCATATCCTTGCTTTCTGTTGTCCCCTCGTTTTTCCGTCTGTGTTTGTCTCCACTGAAAAGTGTAGACAAAGAATCTAATTTAGAGTCAGTTTAATTTAGTGCAGTTCAAACTTGTTATATTGGTATAAAGGGATATAAATACTACTGCAGGTTGCCAAAGCTGCTCACGTGTACACATAATATCAAAAATGTGATACAAATATATAACAATATATTTTTCCTATTAAATCTCCTTTGTTCTTCAAGTTTTGATTTATGACTTTACCGTCCCAAATCATGTTCCTGCTCATGACATTTGCAATATACAAATGTAGTTCTATAACTATAATATAAGTTCTATAAAAGTTTTAAAGTTTGATTTCGGGAAACCCTAACAATAGAAATACACTGTCCTCTCTTATCTTTTCTTTACTAGCCTCCATTTTATTTATCTCCGCTGCTTTTATAGTGCTAAACAAATGGCACAACAAAGATTTTCTTTAGAAAAACAACAGAAGTTTCATGTCCTGCCAAAGATACTGATGCATTTTTTTAAAGCTTGCCTAACAACCACAGCAGTATCCCACATTGGCCTTGCCTTGTCCCACCCAGGGGCCTGCTTAACGCTGAATGGTGCCAACAAGCCAGTTAATGTACATGGGTGTTAAAAAGGCGACCTTTAGAAAGGGCCCAGTGCCCACTGGGTGATGAATGAGCAGTGGTGGGTGATTTTTACATTCTTTATTTGAATCAGGCAAACAGTGAGGGCTTCTGGGAATGTGGTCTTTACCTCCTATTAAAGCGTGCTCTCTACCATCAGTCCCTTCTCCACCTGCTTTGTGCAGTTCATGTCAGTGAGCTTCACTGGTTTAAGGATTAAGGATGTTATTGTATACATAGTACACAATCTATAAAGACATAAATAGTGTTTGACACTTTCAATATGCATTTGAAGATGTACTCATTTTAAAGATGGATGTAAATTTTACATAAATTGGTGTTAGTAAACAGACCAGCTGAAAACCTAGCTTACTTCAGCAGTTGTTTATATTTCTTATTAGCCTTGTTATCTGCAAGTTACACACCTGATACAGGTAATCAGAAGTGGGCAGGACAGGGTGCCTTGAGGACCAGGGTTCAGAACCACAGGTTTAGACAATGTATTGTTTATACAACCTTGCACAAATGTTTTTAGTTTTTGTGTATTTAGTTACAAACAAATATTAAATAAAAATATGACTCAATAAACTAGTTAATAATACACAGTTCCATACTTACTATAAAATAAGCTGCACATCTGTCCATTTTAATATATAAACTCAGAACAGTGTCAGGTGAATCAGGTCCGCACATTGTGTGGAGTTGTGTTTTCACACGTGTAGCTCACAGTGGGAGATTGTTCAAATCAGATGGGTTCTCACTTAGAGACTCTGCTTGATATCATTGAGGGTCAGAAGCGCCTGTGCAGATTGTGGGAGATGTGACGTTTTCCACTGAGGTACAAAGAGTTTCTTTACAAATTGGAAGTAAACGGCACTACAGTGTCTCATTGTGTGATTGAATAACCAGCCAATGCTGTAATAAATTGGACAGCTGGTCTTTGGCCTGAGTAGCACTAGACAAATAGCTTTGAAGGCATTTTGCTGGTTGATGCATTATTCTCACACCATGCCCTGCACTGCTGTCTAACTGTGTTGTAACTCCGTCCTCCATGCAGAGAATGGGACAGAGAGGTGGCATCAGCCAAGAACAAGCCCAAGCTGATGAGAGCCCTGGCCCGCTGCTTCTTCGGCCCCTTTGCCTTCTTTGGTGTCCTCCTTTATCTTGGGGTGAGTTGGTTGGTCTCTCCTCTATGGAGGGCACAGATCTTGCTTAACTCAGCGCAGGAAGTGTGATGTTGATTTAGGCAGAATTTGTTTACCACTTGTTATTGTTTTGTGTTTGGTTACTAGAATGAGAAACTCAAATATGGGTAAATCTGATGGAGACTGGCAGCAGCTAGAGACAAGAAACCGTCGCCTACCCATCTTTCAAACAAATTTGCAATATTCACTCATGTATTACTACACAGCATATGCATATTGCTTTAAGACCAGTACAAGACTATCTTTTTTTAGGTTGTTGTTTTTCTGTCTAAACTAAACTTGATGTATTGCTCTACTGATCAGGGTGGTCACTCTTGGTTGGTCTGGATACAGCTGATTAAGTTCCAGCAAAGTGTTACAGTGCCAAGCTTTGGCTTATCAGAACCCTCCACCCACCCTTGAAACCCCCAGATTAACAATTTGACTTCTCTTTCGTGTTTCCCACTATTACAATACTATTAGTGAGCTAGTGAACTTTTATAACATATTTAGCCAGTTGAATTACTCGAAGGAGCCTCTGAGCTGGTACATCTGAACATGTGCTTCAGTGGAAGTAATAAAACATGAGGATATCCGACCGTTTCTACAAAGGGCTTAAAGTGGGCAATACCACTAATACTTGTATTTGATTGCTGACTAAGCAGTGTGGAATCTCAAACATTTTTTCATTTTATATGTCATAATGTATTGTTCCTAAATTCTCAAAGTTTCTGATTATTTCTAAGTTTACATTGAATGATCACAGATTTACAACATTGCATCCAGCACTTCACTGTGCTTTTACTCCTACACGTGTAGGATTACTGCATATGGTTTAGTACTACTTGAGTATTAAAATCTGAAGTTTGCACTTTAATGTTGAATCTTTTGTAGACACAGGTTCTCCTTACAATAAAATGATGGCCAGCACTGTAGGTACTGAATGGTTATAATTTCTTATTAAAACATTTCAGGTTTATTGGCACAGTGTCTTTAGGTAAACAACACAAGATTCAGTATTTACTATCCAACATCATGGGGCAAACCATTTCACGACCCCGGGCCAATACAAATGTGACAAAGGCACCTTGATGTAAGCTACAGTGCCAGTTTGTTGTGGTTGTCGTGGCAACCACTGTGCCTGTATGTTAAAGAGGTTGTGTGGGAAAACAAAGCTTTTCAAAAGGTTCTTAGCGAAAGTCAAATGAGTATTTGGTTGTTTGATGTTAAATATGAAATCACAGTCACATAATGGTCAATTGCAAAATCGTCACAGTGACAATGCTATTGTTTTATTTTGGTTAGATGGTATATATTCTAATGTGTATTGGAATTTAGAACAGGATCCACTTAAATAAATACACATAAAATATAAATGAAACAGTTCTGGGGTATGTACCTTATTGAAACTAGTTTTGACACCAAAAAGACTGGATAAAAAAAATTTGAACATGATCTGCAAAATAATTGTAAGAAATCATGTATCACTTTAGCAAAAATTGATTAGGAACTGACTCTTACCTTCTACAAGGGCACCGGACAAACCTCAACCTGAAAGAAAAAGTTTTAAAAAGATTATTAATGTAATAACATCAATACATCAATTTCACTCTTTTTGTGTCTCTTGGTGTAGGAGGCTTCCAAAGCTGTGCAGCCGCAGCTTTTGGGTCGAATCATTGCTTCTTTTGACCCTTTCTTTACTAAAGAACGGAGCCAAGGATACTTCCTGGCCCTCGGCCTCTGCCTTCTCTTCACTGCCCGCTTCCTCCTGCTGCAACCTGCCATCTTTGGCCTGCATCACTTGGGGATGCAGATCCGCATTGCCATCTTCAGTCTTATATATAAGAAGGTAAGAGGAGGACACTGTGGAATTAAGACTTAGTTGTTCCTTTTGTATTTTGTACTTTTGTGTATTAAATTCCACTTGATGCATCGGATGACAACTGGAGGTACTTTAATCAACTGATGGAAACCTAACAGGATTTTGTCAGTTTGAAGCTTGCAGATCAGGTTTAGGTTTAGAATGGAGATGATTCTGCAGCAGTTTCAATTTCCCAAAGTCTTGAGATGAGGGCTTTGTGATCATGCAAAAATATTGGCAGTTTTCAGAGGATGAATGCTTTTAAACTTTAATGTTTAACTTTCAACTTGGTGTTGCATGGCTGTAATAGACAGAGTTGATTTTTCTGTGTCACTGAGCTTGTAACTAGTGGTACTGAGATTTTTTTTTGTCCTGTTTAAACATGGATTTGACAATCCCTGCTCAAGTAGTTTCAGTACATTACAGGACAATCAAGCTGATTCAGTTTTACCATTTTTTAATGAGCATTAGTTAGTTTGTTTGTATAAACCCAACTCATCACCCTAATGCTTCATTCTATGTGTAGCATGCATGACTGAACATTGCCAGAAAGCTCCTCACATTGACACCCTGTGTGGTGTCAATGCTTCCCCTTATCCACTTCACTTTCTCTCAATTGCACAACAACTGACCCCTGACCTTTGAACTTTTCAGACCCTGAAGTTATCCAGCCGAGTCTTGGATAAGATCAGCACCGGTCAGTTGGTCAGTCTGATGTCCGCCCACCTCAACAAGCTGGATGAGGTGAGGCAAAAAAAACCAAAATTAACATGCAGATATTTATTTTGTGTTAATTATTTTTTAAACTTTGTGTTAATTATTTGTTTTTATACTCATAAACTGAAATTCAGAACATTTTCTGTTTGTGGTTAGACGCTTTCTGTTTGCTTCACTTATCCTTGATGTGTCTAGAACTTGATCGTCCACTTGAATATTTTTTTTGAAGCCACTATACAGTATATTGTAACAAGGACATAATTCCTAAAAACACTGCTCAAAGTAATTTCTGAGAATTGAGATGCTCCAGTTTCCTATCATACGCTTGCTGATTTTCACATTCCACCTGTTTAAAACCAGTGGAGTATGTAAATGTAAATTCTGGTTTCCAACTAATGATGAAGTAAATACTGAAAGTAGTGAAGGAAATGCTAATAAGCACAGAGACTAAGACAGTGCAGAGATTAATTCACAAAATGAGGTTTCAATGCACCAGATACTACAGGACACCAGTGAACAGTAAAATAAAGCTTTAATATCCAGTTCACGGCAAGATTACAAATTAATACTGTATTAAAACTGTGTGACATGGGATGAAAACAGTTCAATACCAGACTCCAGCCTACTTGTCACCAAAGCCATTCAGATGCAACAAGACAGAACAACAACAAAAAACACATTTAAAAACCATATACTGTATATTTATGGGGTAGAGAAAGTGCAAATGTAGGAAGTAGTTAGAGGTACTGTCTTGAAAATGCCTTTTGAATGTGATAGACATCCCATTGTTTGTATGCAAAAGTCATTTCACTTTTGCATCAAAGGAACAATAGAGTAGGCTTGCACTCATAGATAGCTGGGAGAAAGTTTTTTGTGTCCGCTGGCAGGATGAGGCAAAAGAGTTCACACTCTCAACGCACTTCAGTGAACACATTTTATCACACAACACTCACAGTTTGTGTGTGTATGCGTGTGTGTCACTGATGTGTTGAATGTTGAAACACTTTGCCACCTGCTTTGAGACAATTATCACCTGGCTTGGATGTGCCTTGGCAACTATTTCTAGTCAGTAACTAGTCTGGTGTGTGCATATGTTAGATGAAAGGAGAAAGGTTGCAGGTGAGAGGATAAAAGGGAGCTTAGTTGTACTATTTAAGTGAGAAATTGTTGAGTTTTGGCATCACTGAGATTCATCAGTACAGTGCTGACTAGGTAAAAGTGGATTTTCCAATACTTAACTATTGTTTCTATTTAACTATTTAATACTTAAAATGTGCTTATTCGATGTCTTTTATGCTTGCTTACATTGCATGTTTTGGTGTTTTATAGTCTTTGTTGTCACATATTCATTCTACTATGCTTCATATATTATATGCCCTATAATGTAGAAACCCTGCACTTGTTTTAGATTTCTTTAAAGAGCAGGGTTTTCTTTTTTCTTTTTGGCTACCCTCGTCCTCACCATCAACTGGAACAATTTGGACCATGGATAAAAAACAAGTGCTGCAAAAAAATAGTCATAAAATATCAATACCTGGGTATCGCAATATTGCTTTTCATGATCCTTTATTGCTTTTCAAAAACAGTATTGTGTTGTTTAAACCCCGACTGCTAGATGGCAGTGTGGTACAAAGTTCACCTTTTTGCTCATATGTCCTTTATACACGTTGGATTATAAAAAAATCGCAATATATCACATTGCTCACAGTACTGCAATATATTGTAATTTATTGAATCCTAACTTCTGTATCGTGATACGTATCGTTACATCCTTGCAAATTCAAAGCTGTCCTATTGCCCATTTTATACAGTTATGGTTACATATAATCTTTCTACCTCCCTACACTCATATTTTTAAAACTATTCATGTACCAAAAAAAGAGAAGACACTGAAAACAAAGTTTTCAAAGCCTCCTGTCAAGCCTGCACAAAGTGAGTATAAGATACTCAAACATAAGTTTTCAGTGGAATATTCCTTGAAACAGACTTTTGACCTCCTATGTTTAGGATTAATAGAACATTTTACATCCTGGAAAGCGTCCTGCATTGAAGTCATGTTCTAGTTACTTTGTACACTGTTACATTAGTGTAATCCTTGTGTACTGTGTGTGCATTTCAGAGCCTGGGTCTGGCCCATTTTATATGGATCACTCCCCTGCAGTGTATACTGTGTGTGGGTCTGATCTGGGAGTTGATTGAGATGTACGGCTTTTGTGCGCTGGCAGCTCTCACTTTGCTGGGTCTCATACAGGCCTGGCTGTCACAGAAGATGGGGCCCCACCGGTAGGGAAGCACTTCCACACCTGCATTAACATTATGTAAAGCACATATGTTGTTATGGGCTGCAGTGTTGTCTGTGAATTTTGTCTGCTTTTTTGTTTAAGAACCACTGTAACTTCTCAGGCCAATCACGTCTCACGTCTGTGATACAGTAAGCTGGTAAAACTGTCTCCTGTCAACAGGGTGAAGCGAGCAGGGCTGATCAGCCGCCGCCTGGCTCTCACCTCAGAAATTGTGGAGAATATTCATTCTGTGAAGGCGTATGGGTGGGAAGAGGTGATGGAGACCATTATCAAGAACATCAGACAGTAAGACACCACTATAACTTCCCCTAATTTTTCACACATATTTGCAGTATATTTTTATATGTTACAGTAGATGTACAATAAATAATTTACCATGCACATACTGTAATGGAACTCAACCAAACACTCAACCGCTATCGCATCAAATGGCATCATACTGTTGCTAAAACTGTGAGAGGGATGTTAAAACTTGGCTGGGATTATTGTTGACAAGTACAATACATGTTTGGCAAATAGTTTTGATGTCTCAGTGTAGAAATATGTCGATACGTATTAAAACTAACATGGAGACACAAAGATTTCACATTTATCTGATAATAGCAGCGTGAAAAACTGTGCTGGTAATCAGTACATCTCTTTAGATTTGGCTTGTGCTTTGAAAACACGAACATTTCTTGTGTGTTGGCATTGAGGTCAGTATATGTAAAAAATCAGCTGTGAAAAAGAGAAATTATATCCAGCAACCTTCATCAATTCAACATAAGCAAAAGAAATGGTCCATGAAACCTACTGTACTGGTATTGTGGGTTTGTGTGATTTAATGTAAAAGTCATTCTAAAAATGTTCTCTCTGTTCTTCTCTTTCCTTAGGGATGAGGTGACATTGACAAGAAAGATTGGTTCACTGCGTTACTTCTACAGTGCAACATACTTCTTCTCTGCCATTTTGGCTATTGTGTCAGCCATTGTACCTTATGCATTCACTAAGCAAATCAACCTGCGTCGCATCTTCACCACAGCCTCCTACTGTATGGTGCTGCGAATGACCATAACTCGCCAACTGCCAGGATCCATACAGATGTGGTACGACACGCTGGCACTGGTCAAGAAGATTGAGGTGGGTCCAGAGTGTGAGATAATGGAGACAACTGAGTGCATGAACCAATTAAATGCCACTTTAATGCTGTCTTCTCAGTTGGCAAACAATGTTGGTTGCCAAAACAGCATATAGTACATAAATGTAAATGTATTTTGCTTTCACTAGGAATTCTTGATGAAGGAAGAGTATGCTGTGCTGGAGTACAATCGAACTACCACTGAAGTGGAGCTTGTCAACGTGTCTGCTTCATGGGATGAGGTTTGTTCATGCCTGAATGTCCAAACTGAAACTGATTTTTTGTAAAATTGGTCTTTTCTAACATTTAGACAAACGTAGGCCAAGATTACCCATCCAGAAATCTGGACCTAACAAGAGAGAATCAGCATGATTATGATTTATGTTTGTTGTTTATTACTAACATTACGATCATGTTTTTACTGCCGATATAATTTTTATTTAAAACTTTCTGCCTCCATTTATGTAGGGTATGTAATGAGGTGGTTGTTTAGTAGGTGAAGCTGCTCTACGGCACACTGACTCTGAGACGTGTGTTAAGCCGAGCAGACATTGTACGAGTTTGGCCCGATTTTAGACTTGATTCAGTGACCCATACAGTGCGAGCAAAGAAGTAACAGGTTCTGGCCGAGCAGGGAGGCTCGCCATTCCAGGAATGCTCGCCACATTTAATGAAGCATGGTCTCCAGAAACAGCTGTTTGAAGCAGTCTAAAAGCTGATGCAAACTTTCTACCAGTATCTGTCATGATTGATCTGACTCCTTGTGTGACTATGAGCTTTCTGGATTCACCTCTGCAACAAAGAGGGCAAAATTAATAACATTTCTCTTGAAAACATCCCATAATTCTTTTCGCTGAGCAGACATGATACTGTAACAGTTTCTCTAGTAGTTTTGCTGTTTGCTTGGGTAAGACAGTTTGTCCGGTCGCTGTCCTTTTGTCCTGCTGACAGACGGATACACACCGCAGTTCTGATGACAGAGAAAGAATCCGTGCCATTCAAGTTTGACTGTAAATTCCTATTTGATGGATACTGTTTGATGGATTCTAATGTAACTAGTGTTAATGTTACTGCAAGATTGGCATCCACAGCTTGAACAAATGCAGCTGCATCTCTTGGCTTCTCCTGTGGCAGTTGTGCATCTGTTGCTTAGCATTTAGTGAAATGCTTCATACACTGAAAATATACTTACAAACTGACATGGCCCTCTTAAGGAGTACATGCTGTTGTATGTTTGTTGTGTTGCACAGCTTTGTCCATAGTGCTGATGTTTTTTTTTGTTTTTTTTATCTGGTTACAATTTATAAAGCCAGTTGTATCATAGGATATTCTTATTTTATAAATAAAATAACATGTAAATCAAATGCCTGGCCAAATACTGTTCTGGCGCTGGTACCAACTTAGGCTGATTATCAAAAATAGTTTTATTTTAGTATTAAATGCTTTAAAAATACAAATTCAAAATGCATTTGTACATATGTTTTATTTGAACAAGTGACATTGCAAGTTTTTAAATGGCATTTTTATAGCAATTTGAATATATTGAGTGACTGTACAGTGAAAGTCTTGGAGTCTTTGAAACACAGTTGCGGTCCATTGGAAACTCACTGAAACTAATATATTAATATTGAGAAAGCTTTACATAATGTTGGATAATGTTTAACTGGCTAATATCAGAATATTGATTTATTATCAACAATAGTTATGCCTCATTAATGTCCTTAATAGAGAATGTTCCAGGTAGTAATCCAACAATCATCAGGTTTATAGGGGCAGTTGTAGATTAGGGTAAAAAAAATCAGCTTAATAGGTCATATATCCATCGCACAAGGAAATTGTTTCAGGTAACGCATAAGTCCAAGCTGTAATAAATATACATATAATACAAGAATAACAGCTACAGGCAATATAGGAGTGACACAACACCAATATAAATGAAATGCCAGTGTGTATAGTAGTCCTAGCAGTGTTATTTGTGCACCTGAGGTACAGTGTGCATGTACAGCTCAACACCTTTCCTTGTGTGGACATAGTGATTATCACTATGTCCAAAATGTACTGTACAGTATGAGTAGCAACAGTGTAGCTATTATGAGTATAAAGTTCCTGTGTTTGTCACTTTTGCATAACAGTGTATTGTTATGTAACAGTCAAACCTAAGGTGATTTCAGTTGATGCATTTACTGCATATGTGTGCATGCTCGGTAAGAGGCCAATGGCATGTTTAAAAGAACCGATTCCCACAATCCTCAAATCCACCATGCTTTACCAGTATAATGGTTAATTCCCCACCATCACTAGCAGTGGAGAGAACTGGCTGTAAACTTAGCCTAACAGGTGTGATTCACTGACCACCCAACACCGTGAGAAAACGAATATCCAACAATTTTTTTGTGTCTCTTTGCATAATTAATTGTGCTGCCGTTGTCACTAAACTTTGCTGGGAAAACTGACTCGCTGAGTTGTTAATCACCTAATTCCTGGATTCTCCTCTTGCCTTCTCCTCTTCCCATTCGCAGATGAATAGGAGGGGTGTTGCCATTCTTTACTGCTGGCATCATGTACGTCAGCTCATTAGAATGAGAATTGCATGGACAAACCTATACAAACCAGAGCAAGCCACAGTATTAGAGGAACGGTGACCCATAAAACGCCACAGAGGTCAATGATTAAGCCTGTGAGTCAAGCAGAGTTCCTCTTTTCTAACAGTGAGGTGCCACCCATCCGTCTTTAGAGGAGTTGACACATGAGGTTAAATAAGGCCATTGTGAAAGCCTCGGTAGTCCTGAAGAGACTTGTGTTTCCCACAGGCGTTTGTTCTGGCGTCACTGTCTGGAAGCACAGCACGGCTGATGGATTTACTCAGCCCTGAAACGTCAGTTGTGTAAACTAATCGCAAATCCACAACATGCCATGGACACATATCCGCATAATATGTTTACATGGTGTGGGACATGAAGGCACACCATCCAATTTTGATTTTTTATTTAATAAATTTAATTCTTTATGTATAAAGCACATAATTTTCACATAAAATCTGTTAATGATGTAGTATTACATTTTTAACTGTTTTTTATTGTAAGAGGTATGGTGAAAAACTCAAAATGGAGTTATGCTATCAAAACCTCCTGTGACCCAGTCTCATTCTACATTTAACAGTGGTGCGGGTTTTAAGCAGCTCTTACATCCCAATCAATTTCTTTTCTAGACGCTGATTGTCTGAAGCACTGGACAGATCATAGCAAGGCAGCGCAGGGAGAGAGATGCAGGGTGGAGGAGAGTGGATTGATTTCTAGCCTCATGATATCCCTCTCAAGCTACATATTGTAGCTTTAAATCATATTTCAATCTTCCTGTTTTATACACATTTGTGTGTTTAACCTAATATACTCTAGTTAGCCTTCTCTGACCTTATCGTGTCACTATGTTGCACCTCCTAATGCATAACCATCTAATAAATATAACAACAAGACCCCCGCTTACAGAAATAATATCCATTTTAAATATAGTTCACAAAAGGGACACCAAAAAACTACATGAAAATATTTTTTGTTACCATGTGTTCATTCAGAGACTATAAATGTTTTTGGGGATCCACCTGGAGCTTTTAATGATATTCAATTTTCATATTTGTGGTATCTTGATCAAAATTGAGTTAGTTATTCAGTAATTTTATTTAAAACCTTATAGCCTCTTTGTCCTATTAGACCCAAAAAGAGATGTTGGCCTTTTATTTTTCAGATTTTACTGAAGTCAAAGACATGCTTCTCTGTTTCTGTGTCACCTAGACTGTTTGTGAACAGTGTTTGGAAGGTTCACTTTCTGCCAATATCCTATCTATCGAATCTATCTTATCTATCTGTCGATCTATCTTAGTTACTGGGGTTTGTAACTTTATACTAATTATACTCAAGACACTTGAACTTTGCTAAATTTCGACACATGCTGAATATGTCTCAGCACTTTGGGGTGAAATATTAAACGATCAGTATCCTTAGCAGTAGCCTTCTGTAGAGTTGGAGAAGGAAACAGAACAATGTTTTATTATCATTAAAATATTTATATATTGACTTCTTTTAAATACTTTAATAATAATTAAAAAAACTGTTAGCAAAAACAATGCAGGATTGATGGTACAATTCTTCTGCCTCTTGTTCAGCAACAATTTCCCATTGGAGATCAATACAATAGTTAAAAAACCATAAAAAGAAAACCTGTAAAATAAAGTATTAACCAGAAAACTTTGCTAACCCACCACATTTTCCCTGGACATCAAAAATATGAATATTCTGAGAGTTCAGTATAGCATAACTTCAGTCTATTAAAGGATGTTTTTGCACATGACAGTTTCTGTTTCTGTATCTTTGTATGCCCTACCTACATTTTGTTAAGTCTGTGCAAGCAGTAAAAGTAAAACTCTTGGTTCTCACACATTAACTTTTCTGAAGGGCATTGGTGAGCTGTTTGAGAAGATCAAGCAGGAGAACAAAGCAAATGGACACCCAAATGGTGACTCTGGCCTCTTCTTCACCAACCTCTATGTAACCCCTGTCCTGAAAAACATCAGCTTGTACCTGGAGAAGGGAAAGATGCTGGCAGTGGCTGGATCTACTGGTTCAGGGAAGGTAGGTTAAAGAAATAATTTCATGCAGATGATATTTTGTTGAACAAAGATTATGTCTTGACTTTTGGTCTTGTTCTCTTGGTCTTGTTCACCAAGTCCACTAAAAAGCCTAGGGTTTTTCAAATTTCAGCTTCTTGCATATGCAGTACAAGCAACCTCTTATGAAAATATAGTTAGATTAAGTGTGTCTGTTATTCCCTGTGTCCTCACAGAGTTCCCTGCTCATGATGATCCTGGGTGAGTTGGTGCCATCACAGGGTAAAATCAGACACAGCGGGCGAATCTCCTTTTCACCACAAACTGCCTGGATCATGCCAGGAACGATCCGTGACAACATCCTGTTTGGCCTGACCTATGATGAGTATCGCTACACCTCCGTCATCAAGGCCTGCCAGCTTGAAGAGGTACATACCTTTTTATTTTAACATCGATTGTACTACAGATGAAGTGCATCTCTGTGGGTGTTTTTCAGACATAGTGACTGGGCTACACAAAAATATGTGAAACTAATTCAAAATATATGAACAATAAAGCTTTCAGTAACAAGTGAGTAATAAAATACTGGCTGGAGTTAAACTTAAGCAATTGTTCAATAATGGGGCAGCTGTAGCTATTTGGTAAAGCAGTCAAGTATGAATCCAGGATAGGCAGGATTGATGGTACAATTCCCCTTCCTCTTGTCCAGCAACAATTTCCCGTTAGAGATCAATACAGTAGTTAAAAACCATAAAAAGAAAACCTGTAAGATAAAGTATTGACCAGAAAATTTTCCTAACCCACCACATTTCCCCTAAAAACATAAAAAATATGAATTTTCTGACTCTGACAAAAATTAGACTAAGTGCTGACCCGTGACCCCCACAGGGACTAAGCAGTTGAGAAAATGGATGGATGGATAAATAAACAACACTACAGTTTAAAAGGTTCACTGCATATTTTGATACTTTTGTACTGTCATCAATACTTTGAATTGAAACTGACCAACCACAATGTCACAAGAAGTGGGAGTGCAAACAGAAGTGAAAGTGTCAATGAGCAGGGAACACGTTGTGTCACTACAAATCAGTGACACAGTAGCAATGTCTGTATTATCTGTTGCAATATAAATGACACTATTTCCTAAAATTCAAACAACTAAATGCATTCTGCCGTATCCCTTGTGTTTTATCTTCCACTGGACACTCTGCAAAGCATCAAAAAGGTTCAAGTTTCCACATTTACTCCCCATTATGTCCCTCAAACACACAGACACACATGCTGGCATATTTTCTCACTCTTGCACAGATACAGGTGCACACACTTGCACTCTCATAAGCCTCGGTGCTGAGTGACAGCCCCTCAGCAGAATAATGTCCCCTCTGTTGCCATGGAAATCTCATGTCACTGGGAAGGGATATCAGCTTGCTGGTTCCCAGTAACAGACATTACCTGTGTCAGGCCTGGGACTCAATATTACCTTTTTATCAAATGTCTTACTTTGTTAAGCAGGAACGCATTGATATTAAATATTGCACATATTATAGTACAGTAAATGTTTAGGATTATGCTGACCTAAGTGATGACCTTTTTTAAATGTTCATATAAATATGCTATATTGCTATTGCTGATAATGAAATTGATGTGGCAGCTCATGCAGAGGGGGACACCATATTTATTTATGAAGGCCCCATATTCACTTGTAGTGCCTTAGTGGTTTAGACAAAGAACGTGTTGCCACAGCAAACCAAGCTGCCACACAGTATTGACGTCTGCTTATAAACTTTAGCCTCTGTTTTGTCTTTTGAGGAGAGTCGTCAAACACTGGCATTAATGAAAGTGACATAACAAAAAACTGTTCATATATATATATATATACACACACACACATTATTTGAGTTCATTTAGTACAGTGTTGAAAAATCTGCTAAATTAATTTAATTTAAAGGCGTAATGTACCTTTTTGTAAGATTAGTATTTCCAAAAAACTAATCTTTCATAAAATTATTCTAATTAAAAATATTGGCATTTTAAACATAAGGAAATAAACATGTTTACAATTTTGAATTTTTTGTTAGAAACTATTTTGTTGTTTGGATCACAAATTTTCAGAATATATTGGGAGAGTATAATTTTTATTTTATTATAGATACATTATTCCAGGAATCGCGTATATATTCCTAGTATAGCAAAATGGTTCATTATGTAATTAAATATAAAATACTGAACTTCAAAGTTAAGCTTTTAAAGGTTTAACACTTCTTTTCTAGAAGAGTAAAAGAAGATTAGAAATGAAGGATAGGAAAATCCCACAGCTCTTACAGACAAAAGTGGCAGCTAGAGCAGATTGTGACTGCGATTCCTCACTACCGAAGCACCACACTGCTGTGGGTGGTCTTCCCACTGTAAACTCATGTTTTGCCTGTAGCCACTGGCTCAGCGGGTGCTTTTTGTAGCACACTGAGACGCACAACATGTCTTTTTACTGTGCTGCCTTGTTTTACAAGCTGTTAACCTGTTAACTTGATCCCCTATGCACTCCTGACGGGACAGCGGAAGCTGCCGTTAAAAAGGTAGGAGGTTTTACCAATGATAAACTCGCACTTGTCCCTTCATCTTTATTGGTGTGGATGCACTGTGTCTCTACTTGTGACGTCCTTCATGCGCTGCCCGGTTGTGGCTTATATTGCATTATGTGTTGTGGTGTTTTTAAACATTTTGTTGCATACTGAGATACTTCTCATGTAAATTAATCAACCTTTTATCTTTTAATTTGTTTAACGTTTTACATTTCCTGTGGTACAGCACAGTGCCAACATTTAGTATTGTAAGCTAAATGATGTGATTCTATTTAAAAGCTGACTGTGAATACATCTCAGTAAAGAACCCAGTCACCAGATCACAAACCATCTATGCAGGTTTTGCTGAATGCTATCAACAACAGTGTAAAACGGATGAACTCCAGACTGCACGTCACACTTCAGCCTTTAAAATGACTGATCACAAACTCACTGGCAGGACATATCAAACACTTTGTTTTGTGATTTTTCAGTGAAGCAGTTTTGCGTACCTTTTCATCAAAACATAGCATCAGCTACAAATATGCCATGTTTAGATGTTCTTCATCAAAACGTCTTGACCATAACCATAGTGGTCCTATATTTATGTTTTGCATTCCATAATTATCAAGTAGTAGATATAGCCCAAATATTGCACTGTTCTTATCTAAGAGGTTGATTCCTGTATTGTGTTTTATGGTCTCACATTTCAATGACAAGTGCCTCCTATGGTGTCTGAGTCATACTTCTACTTGATGACTCCAGACAGCCTCTGTCATATTCCCTTGCATTATTTATTGGTTGAAAAATTCCTTCCTTGTCCTTCCTTTCACTACTTTTGGTAGGTACTGACCACTGTAGTCCAGGAGCACCTAACAAGACCTGCTGTTTTGCAGATACTCAGTTGCAGTCCTCTAGCTTTATGAGTTATACTCATGTCAAAGTTGCATATGTATACATACATACATACATACATATATGTATATATATATGTGTGTGTGTGTGTGTGTGTGTGTACACGTATTAGTATATAAGTGAGTACTTGTGCAGTGCACCTCGAACCCTGAGTGACATTAAATTCCACACTATGTACAAAAGAAATACAGAACTGATCTGTTTTACTGTGGCACTATGATGATATAATAATAAAATAAGTTGAGGCTGATGTGGAATTTTTTTTGTTATAAAGGTTTACTGGCCTCAGTGACTTAATGGGTTTTTGACGGTTACAGTGCATACACGTGTTTGACCTGCTGACCCCTTGTTTCCCTCTCCAGGACTTTGCCCTGCTGCCTGAAAAAGACAAGACCCTCCTTATTGAAGGTGGGGTGACACTGAGCGGCGGCCAAAGGGCTCGTCTTGGCCTGGCCAGGTACTGTACTCCGTGTCATGCTTGGGAATTTGTCAGTGACTGCATTTACATGCAGTTGAGAAATCTGATTACTTAGGGAAAAAAGCTTTCTCAGGTAATAGGGGACTACACATGACTACACATAAGAGTTGAGTAACCTGATTACTGGAAATCCGCGTATACATGCATCAGAGGAGTAATCTGATTTCTCCCCTAATTCAGGCTTATTTTGGAAGCATGGTTCACAGATTTTAACTTTTTTAACTGAGACAGATGAGAAACTTTATGTTGGTTTCAGTTTTAGTTGGCCGACTTGATTAAAAAAAAAACATCACACTCCATGTAATGATTTCCCCCACTCATCCAGCCACTCTTTTAAGATGAGATCAGGTTTCCCTAATCTACCACCCCAATTACAGAAAACAGGTTTTTCGTTTATGTGACAGTTAAGAAACCAGCTTAGAGAAAAGTAACTCGATTACTTAAATGCATGTAAACACTCTGCCTCTGTAGTTCCTGACCTGTAGTGAAAGTGTCAGATGGGTTGGTCCTGGTGATGAAAACAGTTTCTGACAGGTTCATCTCTGCTGCTATCTTCTGATACAAATCATCACTCAGCTCCTGTTTAAACACGACACAATGCGTTTTTTTAATTGTAACGCTGTTATACACCACGCAGTGTAAAACAGCACTAATATATGCAGACTAAAAATGCTCAAACGTGGACTAACCAAAAAGCAAAACTATGGCATTCAGAAGCAGCTAGTTCACGTTGTTTTCATGGCGTTCAGGCCATGAACCTCAACCTTCATGTTATTACTCACATGCACTAGAGGACAGACTGCAGCCGGATTCCCTTTAAATGGTAAATCGGTGAAGGCATCAATCGTAAATACTTGAATCTCCATTATGGCCTAAAACTGAAAAGAAGTTGCAAGAAGTTAACGATGAGGTTTGACTCAGTCGGTACTGAGACTGGTTCAGTGTACGGGGCTAGACCGTCCAAATCCGCCTCCCTCTGGTCTGGAGTCCTGGCTGGCAGCCCGACCTCGACAGTCCAGCCACGTCCGCAAACCCCACCGTCAATTTACTGCAGCGCGTTGCCAGTTTTCGTTATAACATGGAGATTGATGTATTTATAATCGACGCTTTCACTAATTTACCATTCAGGGGGAACCCCGCTGCAGTTTGTCTACTTATGCATGTGAGTAAGAAGTTCAAGGTACAGTTTTGCAATTGCACATGTCCGCAGCCAGGCCGTGGTATTGCATATTTTTCTCAGCTATGCAGCTTGTTTACAAGACGAAGTTTGCTTTGCTGATGTGCACAAGCGAAATAGCACACGTCCAGTCATTTATGTGCCCGCAATGCAATAGTGAAAAAACAAGATTTAAACTTTTGTGTTGTGTTTGAAAAAGGAGCTGAGTGATGATTTGCACCAGAAAATAGCAGTGGAGATGAACCTGGCAGAAACAGCTTTCATCACCAGGATCAACCCATCTGACACTTTCACCACAGGTTTACAACTCACCATTACATAATCCGTTACTGATCACAATTATTCAGTTATTTATAAGTGTATGTTTAAATGCACATGTATTGTTATATAATGGATAAAACAGCCGAATGCAATTCAGTGGATCCTGTATCTGTAATTCTCTATATCAAACTATAAAATCTATATTTCAGCGCTGAATTAGGATGAGATTGCAAATGTGTATTTCATGGTAGTTTACCACATAAAGAGTTGGGATTATTTGTCACAAGTCAGCACAGTTCACATGATTCATGTGAGAAATCAGCCTTGTTCTATCTAAACTTTTTCTTATGGGCTGAAGCCGTGAAGTTGTTTTAAATCTAAATCTAAATCTAGTCTAACTGGCAGTCTCTGTGTACAGTTACGCCTCAGGAACACATGTACAATGTTGCAGTGCTACGTGTGATAAAGTGATGATCTGAAAATCTGATTAACAGGATCAAGGTTCTGCCTTCGATGGTTTACACCAACCAGTGAAATCAATCTGTGTGGTCATGCAACTCTGGCCTCTGCAGCGGCGCTGTTCCAACAAAAGAGTAAGAAAAAACATTTAGGAAAATGAAAGTTAATTAGGTTGTGATGTTAAGGGTTTGTTAAGATAAGGCACCGAGCATGGTACATATGAAATCCCATAAAGTTGAAGGGTTTTGTTTAGTTTGTCGTGTGCATTGTGAAGTTAAAGTAAAACCTCCAAAGCTTTTCAAAGTAATGCACAATGCAGCTTTACTGTACAATACAAGAGAGTGTTAAGAACGTTTATCAAATACATCCACATTAATAAGCTTCATGTAAACGCTTTAGTAAACCAGGTCTGTAACTTTTGTCTGTCAGAAAACATCAATTCTGTCCTGGTATTTGAGACCAGGAGTGGTGAGCTGTCAGTCACCCAGCAGAGGGAAGGTTACGTCATGGACTTTCCCCTCAACCCACCCACCCATCAGGTACAGTATGTGGTCAGG
>OMLM01010821.1:0-10177 GCA_900302695.1 Helostoma temminkii
GAGAGAGACAACTACAGGAGAGAGAAGAAACAAAGTTAATAACAGGCAGTGGTGGCGTATGAGTGGATGGAGTAATCAGGAGGAGCTCAGTGTGTCGACGGGAAGTCCCCCAGCAGTCTAGATCTATAGCAGCATAACTAAGAGCTGGTTCAGAGTCACCTGAGCCAGCTCTAACTATAAGATTTATCAAACAGGAAAGTCTTAAGTCTAGTCTTAAAAGTAGAGACAGTGTCTGCTTCCCGAACATGAACTGGGAGCTGATTCCACAGTAGAGGAGCTTGATAGCTAAAGGCTCTGCCTCCCATTCTACATTTGGAAACTCTGGGAACCACAAGTAGACCTGCACTCTGAGAACGAAGTGTTCTGCTGGGATGATATGTTACTATGAGGTCTTTAAGATATGAAGGGGCTTGATCATTAAGTGCTTTATATGTGAGAAGAAGAATTTTGAATTCTATTCTGGATTTTACAGGGAAGGAGGGAAGCTAATGTAGGAGAAATATGATCTCTCTTACTAATTCCAGTCAGAACTCTGGCTGCAGCATTTTGGATCAGCTGGAGGCTTTTTAGGGAGCTACTGGGACATCCTATTAGAAGGGAATTACAGTAGTCCAATCTAGAAGTAACAAAAGCATGGACTAATTTTTCAGCATCACTTTGAGACAAGATGCTTCTAATTTTAGAAATATTCCTCAGGTGGAAGAAGGCAGTTCTGGAGATAATATAAGATATATATAAGACCTGCATTTCACAATGCAAACTGACTGAATTTATACCTAGTGAAAAGTGACTTATTTAGATGTGTTGAGGGCACTCTGTGTTGGTTTCAGTTTTACTTGGTCTTTAGGCGGACTTGATTTGAAAATGAAGCACAATCTCACTGTGTCTTTCTCTAATTCCCTACCCTGATTATAGAAACCAATTTCCTGCTTAAATGACAGTAAATAAATCAGCTTACTTGAGAAAGCCGATTCTAACCTGGTTACTTAAGTACATGTAAATGCACTGATAGACAAGGGTCAGCATGGTCACTCGTGGCTACACAGCCTCCTACAGTTTCAATGCACTGTGTTGACATCTGTCAATTGATGACCAGCATAAAGTTTTTTCTCATGTTGATTTCTCTTCACTATAGTGTTAAAACCACCAGGTCATATTACTGGCTGATAGGTCTAATGAGGCTGTTTTTTTCAGGGTTTGGTCTAGTCCCCTTTCTCCAGTGAAACACAATCTTAATGTTTCAGCAGACATTTTGGACGATGCTATGCTTCTTTGTGGAAACTGTTTGGGGAAAGTCATTTTTTATCCCATTATGACTGTGTCCCAGTGCAGAAAGCAAAGGTTTTATTAGTTTGGTGTGGAAGAACTTGACTACCCTGCAGAGAACTCTGACCTCAACCCCATCAAGCACCTTTGGGACAGAGATTGCGGGCCAGGCCTTCTCTCCCAACATCAGTGACTGAAATAATAACACAAATGCTCTACAAATTCCTGTATACAAATTAAAGTATATGTGGTGTAATGGTCAGGCAGCCAGATACTTGTCCATATAGTGTACTTTCATTCCTGGCCTTTCCTAACTCTAACTTCCTCCAGCTGTTAACTCTCTCTGTGCTAAAAACTCTGCCTTTAGAATCTTAGGTCCAGTTTCTAACTCTGTTGTTTGACTGCAGCTGGGTTTTCCATGACTAGCTCCTACATTTGTCTGAAATGAGAACTTAGGTTTCACTATGTGGCTGATTTGCGGGCCATGGTAACAACAATTGGCACTGGCTCACTAGAACAGCAGCAGAAGGTCTGTATGTACCCCAGAAACATGAGATGAACTACAACAGCTGCGAGACAAGACATCTTGTTCAATTTTCATTTAATTTCTTAGTTATTGCAGCTTTAAACCCTAACCCCACACATTTTTAATGACCACTAAAGCCGGTCAGGAAACAATTTTGGAATAATTTGAACAAACATCTGAAAATATTTCATCATTAGCACTGTACTCACTGCAGTAGATATTAGATTTTTATTTCAACAGTGCTTTTTTATAAATGCTAGACTGATGGCTAGCAAATTAAAGTTTTGAAATAGCCATCTCACTGTTTCTATATTGGTGGACAACAACATCAGGAGGGAAAAAACTGCACAAATGACTATTAGTGAGAAAATTTTGGATGTTGCTTTTGTGAGGGAAGGTTTTCACTTTTCCACTGCAAGTGTGGAGGAATGTCTAGCTATAAAGATTTCTGCTTGTTAAGTTGGATATTCAAGTACATAGGTCTTGCGAGCAGTAGAGTTGTGTGAGTGAGACTATAGGCAGTCTCACACACAACACTATAAAACTGTCTTGATTTAACGGGATGATTAATGCCCTTCAGACTGCCGAATGAAATATGAGGTAATCTGACTCAGTCAAAACATGCCCAACATGAGGGCAGCTCATATCCTGCTGCAATGAATAGGGAGCCCTTGTCGTTTTTCTGTTGTACAAAATGTATAATATTATTTTTTCAGCAAATTGTGTGTGTTTAAGCACATAATATACCATGCAACTCTTAGTCCATCTTGAATGATTTATATTTCCTCAAGACCCAGTGGAACAGAGTCGCTAAGGAAGAGGGGAACACTGGTACAGGAAGCAATGACTTAACCAAGGGACTTAACAGTACCAAACTGATAAAAGACACCCTAAACAGGATATTAAACAGCTAATAAAGATTTAGAGGCATGTATTTTTCCTTTAAATCCTTACCAGGCATCTTGAGGAAAAGGATTGTTTGAATTTCCACGGGCTGTTGAATGCACACTGTCAGCCACATCTGATGCAAGTGAGTCACATGGAGGTGAGGTAATAACATCATGCCATTACACTGGTAATTTGGGGTGGCACGAGGGGACTCTTGGTGGTACACATAAACCACGTGTGACTGAAGCATTCATGCATGCAAACGTGGACAAATTCCTCTCTTCTTTACTTTATGCACAGCTTTGAAAGGAGATACCCCAGCTCTTTACACTTAGCGTTGAAAACCTCAATTATAACATTAAATGATTAACTTGCAGTTAATTTGTGTGCTATCTGTGGTGGTGAATGTGGTTGCTGATAAATGTCAATGGCTGAATAATTACGTGGGCAGGTGCTGGGATTTCTGGTTTTCATTTACAAGCCTGAAAGAGAACGAAAAGTCTACAAGCACTAGAATTTTAGCACACTCTTCCACATACTGCCATTTTCAATTGCTCAGCAGCAGAGGATGACTAAAAACCGACTTAACCATTAATAAAGACAATAAATAAAGAGACGATGACTACAATATGTAAATAAAGAGACAATAACTAAATATATATACAGTAATAAATACCTAGATATAGCAATGAGTAAACAAAAGCTGTCACTTGGCAATTTCAGGAGTACACCCTCGATCTATCGCCTTTCTCCAGCTTGAGCTCTAACTGGCCTGTCTGTGTACCTGCAGCTCATTTCCCTAAATTAGTTCTGCCAGTATTTTAACCAGTCTGTTCATTCAATTTTCCTGTCTTAGTGTTTAGAGTGTTTATGTTTTCTACAGCTCACCAGTTATTATTCCCTGTGTAGAGATTTTGACCCAGCTAGTTATTGGACACCAGTTATGCTTAGTCTTTTGCTTTTTCACCAGTTTTGCCAACCCTCCCTTCCTGTTCACCTCCACCCAACAAAGGTGATTAGTTTAACTCTATCCTGATTGTCTGTGAGTCATGTGTGCCATGTGTTGAGTCCTACCAATAAAAGCATTATGGATCCATCCATCCAATATCCTAAGCACTTTTGCCAGGGCTTAGGGGGTGCATGAGCCAATCACAAATGTCAATGGGTGTGAGGCAGGGTACACCCAGGGTACACAACAGTCGCCAGTCTATCACAGGGCTAACTTATAGAGACAGACAACCATTCACGCTCACATTTAAATAAAGGAAATTTAGAAAAACCCATGCAGACACAGGGAGAACATGCAAACTTCAGACAGAAAGGCACCTGGCTCGCCAGTGGTTCTGAACCCATGTCCTTCTAGCTGTGTGACTGACACTATGGTCTATAACAGGGCTCTTCAATGCAAAAGTCCAAGAGGTCCAGTCACTTCCAGTCTTCCTTAGCTGAGGTCCAGGGTGGTTTTTCATTGCTTTCAACTAAACAATTTCCCTAAAAAACAGGCTGCTGCTAATGTTTCTACTACACTGTCTGTGTAGACACGATATTAGATATACTGGCGGCCTGTCAAGGGTGCACCCTGACTCTCACCCAGTAACAGCTGGGAGAGGCTGTTCACAACTTTCACAACCCTTAAGAAGAAAATGGATGGATGGATAAATGGATAAATGGATGGATGGATAGACATGCTACGTGTGTTTCAGGAGTAATTGGCAGTGGGTTAATGTAATAAATGTATTCCTATATAATGAGACTATAGGGCAACATATTATTTGTTCTAATGAATTACCAGCACTAATTTCTTGCTGTAAACATATCTAGTTAATTATTTCACACAACATAACCTTTATTTTACGAGTTTTATTTCTTTCAGAAACCAGAAACTGAGTGGTGAAGTCTGGCAACACTAGACTAGTTTTTAAAAGGTTCATTAAACACTTAAACAGGTAAGTACTGGA
This sequence comes from Helostoma temminkii, assembly GCA_900302695.1. NCBI lineage: Eukaryota > Metazoa > Chordata > Actinopteri > Anabantiformes > Helostomatidae > Helostoma > Helostoma temminkii. The sequence continues at coordinate 4,639 of OMLM01010821.1, forward strand.
TGGTCCAATGACAACACTGATGGAGAGTGGATTATTGATAGGAGCAGAGGCTGATCACTAGATGACTGATAGAGGTAAAATGTATTCCTCCTTGGTGTTCTCTAAATGCTCCAAAAGTAATGAGAATATCACAAGCAGAAACAGTTAATTTACACATGCAGTGCTCCAACATAATCACAGAGTCCAAATCCACAATACAATGTTCAGGTCCAAATCCCAGTTCAAATCCACAAAAGATAAGCTTACAAATCAGGTAAAAAAAAGCAGATGAGATTAGGCTCATTACAGAGCAGAGAGTCAGATCCGATATTACAGATATTCATTTTCACAAGCAGCTCAGGGGTTCAGGTCTGACTAACAGGTATCATATTTGGGGTAGATTAGAGAGTCAGTTCCAATACACAAAGCAAAGAAGTTTAGGGCAGATACGAGATGTTATTGGACAAGGTGCAGAACTGGTAATCAGGTCCATTAACAGAGCAGAGTGTCAAATCCAAACAATTTAAAGAATGGCTGGAGTATCGCAACTGGATAACAGAGCAGACAATCTGGCAGGGGCATGAGAGCAGCAGGCCTAATTTAGTGTGGGAAGAACCAGGTGTTAGTTATTAGGCTGATTAGGTGAGTTAGGTGAACCAGACAGAGAGCAGACACAGACAGAGTGTGGATATGACCAAATATGGGCAAGAAATTGTCCACTTTTATCAACACCATGATTTAACACTAGTAGCACTGCACTTTATTCAAAGAAAAGGTAATCACTCTTTCTTATTTATGTGTCCTCTTCACTCTGAATACATGGCTGCATTGTTCAGTAACAGACATCACATTAGTTCAAAATTCTGCAGTTCTTACAGGCTGCCAACAGAGGTCAATAAACGTCACACCCTTCTGGATACCTTTTTATATAAATGCATAAAACACCTACTTGGCTCTCAGTAACTATTCACTGGGAGGGAGTTTGGAGATTTGGGACCAGAGAGAACTTTATAAAAACTTTACTCTTAAACTTTCATTTAACATTCCATCAAGGATGTAAGTGCAGTGCATTCCAGTTGGAACTCCCTTTTTTTGGTCAATTGGCTATAAATATTAAGTTAAAAGAAAACAGCTTACTTCTGGATTGACTGTGGCTGGCCAGCCAAGGCATAAGAGGCCTCACTGTGATCTGGGTTGCTTCAAACAGTCCAAGAAGCAATAGGGAGGCAAGTATACTTACATACATACTTATCCCCTTAGTTTATTAGGGGTGAAAATGGTGAAAGACGTACTGAGATCCTTTTCACAAGCAAATATTCCAGTACATTATAAAAGTGAATATTCCAGTAGCAGAAAGTAAAAATACTGTGGTTGATATCACATGACATCATATCCGTAAAGACCACCCACCTAGAGGGTAAAACAATGCCTTTGTCCGCTGCCTGTCTCATGCTTTTGTACTTACTTTTATTCCAAATACAGGCCTCATCAGTACATGCAGCACCTGTATGGCATGTACTGTACGTGCAAAAACACTTCTGGCTAGGACTTTGCTGTTTTTAGCAACTGAAATACTACACATGTACACAAAACCTGTAGTTTGTTCTAAAATGTGTGTTTTTAATTATTATATAAATATTAACATAAGTCAGTCAAGTGACTGTGGAGAATGATGTTTGTGAAGAGCCTGATGTCAAAGTACAGAAATATCATAATCAAACTGTGCCTGAACCTTTTATGACGTAAGCATCATTGCATTGTTGTGAACAGGATTTTTTTCTCTCTGAAATGTTACATATAGCTCCTAATTGTACTTCAGTGTAGTTCTTAAGTAAATGCTGTTAACCCCCCATCAAAGAAAGTCCCCTTCTTTTCTCTTTGTTGTCTCTTCATCTTTGGTGATTGGTCTGTTCTTCAGTGCGAGGTGTTCTTTTTAATTTGTGTCTGTCTTTAGCGATGAAAGTTTGATGCTAGAATCAAGATGTGGATAATTATGGTTAAACACATGCGCTTCGGGCGAAGTCATGAAAACAAAAAATTGCCAGAAAAACATAAAAATTTAATTGAGCAGATTTTCCCTCACAGACTGAGGTTAACCACTATCCCTTGTGTTCGCACAGTGCTGTTTGGTGGCCAATTTTCTTCCATTTCACAGTATGAGAATGCAGTTTATTTTTTTATTTTTTTATTTTTTTATTTTTTTGATTACCACAGTTGCTTTTATTGTTATTCTCTACCTTTTGTTAGCAGAGCCCGGCATGACATGGGATATCGGTTCTCATTAATGTGCAGGATTCACTAGTGACACTGAGTGACATTTATTCAGCTAAATGATCCAGCTGTAGTTTCTCTCTATAAATAGGCAGCAGTGGTCATCTAGAGAGGTTGTATAGTTTCCACTGGAGAAAGTGGCCTGAGTAGCAGTAAAACCATTGTCGTGGGCTATCAACCAGCATGTGTTGTAAAAGAAGGGCCCAAATGGTGCTCATTAGTGGTCTCACACACACCGGCTATCACAATGGAATAGGGCGATTTTAAGATCCACCCCCTTGCCAAGCCCAATGCAGGAGAAAAAACTGGATTTTACATTTATACCAATCCACTAATTAGTCCCTGAAAGCCAGGCCTGGGCCGAGTGATGCATGGGATGGCTGTGAAAAACACATTCCTTACAGGCAGCTCATTCAGATCTCCAAACTGAGCACCAGCTCCTGAAAGACTGTGAAAATCTGTTTTGATATTTCCACAGCTGCAACACCATTGCAATACAGGAAATGTTTGAAATGTTCTGCTGCGACAGTTAAACTCATTGTTATTAAAAATAACCTACTAAATTTCAGTAAAGGAAATTAAGCTATTAAAGATACATTGTAGTTTTACAATTTGCTAAAACTTGTATTGAGTGGCAGCCCCACGTACCACACTTTCATTAAACGACCCAGTATTATATAGATAGATAGATAGATAGATAGATAGATAGATAGATAGTTGTACTGTATCTACTGTACTAATGCATAATAAGCATTATAATAAGTAAATCCAGTTACTTATTTGGCACACTGTTGCCAGATGAGCAAAAAGATGTGAAAACCCTTAAGTCCTCAATTGTCGTCCTCAAAGTGTCTCCTTCACCCGGTACCTTAGTTATTAAACACAAGTTCCCCCCGGAAGGAATATGTCGTAGTACACACTAACAGCTACTAGCGGAAGATAAACATAAATCTTGCTCAAGATGGCAGAGGTAAGCTAACGATGATTTTAAACCCTCAATTTTTTTTCACGTCGGTGCTGTGTCAACAATGTATTCATTTATCTTAAGTCTTCTCGTGTGTTGTAGCGGTATGTTTGATGAGGTTCAGTATCTTAGCCTGGTAGTTCACCAGTCTGTCGGTAACTTACTTAAACTAATGTTTACTGCGCTTGAAACGTCGACCTTAGCATATTTTCTAACAAGACATGATAAAGCGACTAGCTCATTTATGCGACATTATTGAGAAAGGTGTTTTTATTTTTCCGACGAGGTGCCAAGCTACGTACAGTAATCGGCAGTTTGCTAACACTAGCTAATTCCATATCTTTCTATACAACTGGACAACAGAGAGACATGTATCAGTATGAAGCTACGTCATTTAATCATTGTCTTCTGACAATATAGGTAAAGATGATAACGTTAGTGAGGACAGTCTGATTACAGTAGTCGAGTGGCGCCAGTGTCTTTTACAAAGTTACAGCCGCAGTGAATTTATCAGTAAGGAGTACAACTAGAGAAAAGACACAACCTGGGAACTCATGACACTGACAGTGAGCCAACATGAACAACACCTGGACAAAGCAGCTTAAAAAAAAATTGCTGATACGTTGATTGACGGAAACAAACTATACTCACATTTCAGTCATCATTTACATCCTTTTTTCAAACAGAAATGCCATAAATTATCTGGTTCAGTACTGGCAAAAGTGGAAATTAGCTTATTTACTTTTTAAGATCTTCAAGAAAAGGAATATTTGTTGTAATTGTTTCTCCTGCTGATTCTGATATGATTTCACAATCAAAATGTCTACTGTCAGCATCTTTAGTGTATAAAATATTTGACTTATACAGCTGTGTTTTTCTTTGCATTTAAAGACGTTCTTTGTAACATACACACAGTAATTATGTAAAAATAAGAGCTATGTTTAAGATGGAGTCCATAACCAGTGGTTTAACAGTAATTGATTAAGTCACGATGTTGTGTTTAACTATCAGCGCCCCAAAAAAGATATTTAAAATGATCTGAATCTCTTGTTTTCACAGACTCACAGCTTGCAGGACATGAGGCAACAGGCAGCTGTTGCTGCTAAAGTCTTCATTCAGAGAGATTATACCAATGGCACTGTGTGCCAGTTTCAAACCAAGTTCCCCTCTGAGCTGGAGACCAGGGTAGGATACACCTCTCTATTCATCACAGTTAAAGATGATTAACAGAGCATCTTCTCTTCATGTGAAATAGATCTGCGTTTCTGTGTCATCTGATGTCCAGACATCAGCCTCTGTAAATCAATGCAATCTCTCATTCTACCTTTCTTTCATCTTTTCATATTGTACCACAAATCAGCATCTATTACAATGCTTTTTATAAGAAACCAAAACCATTGTGAGTTTAACTAAGTTGTTTTGCCACTGCAGAGAAACTGAGAGAAATTCACTTGACTGGTCACTAGTCACTAGACACTTTGCCACTTCAAACTCTGAACTGGCCAATAGATTTGTGTTCACCCAAGCTACTCTCAGCGCATTTACATGCACTTAAGTCACCAGATTACAGCAAGCTTTCTCCATCTGATTTCTTAACTATCATGTAAACAAGAAGTCTGGTTTCCATAATCGGGGTAGAAGTAAATGCCTTATTTCCCCAGGTAGATTTCTCTCACGGAGCTCTGTGCCATATATGTGTGTAACCAGGTTTCTAATCGGCTCTCTACAAGAGCACATGTGCAGTACAAAGGCTGAAGACACTTACTACCACCAGAAGCGGCCGTATCAAAAATTGCCCAAAGTCCGACTAAACCTAAATGCTCCAGAGACATCTAAATAAGTCACTTGTCATCATGTATTTCTTTAACTCACAGTTTGCACTACAGTGCTGTGAAAAAAACATTTGCCCCCTTCCTGAAAATTTATTTGTCATACTTAAACCATTCAGATGATCAAACAGATAGTATATAGATACTATTTCACATGGATGACCTGTAAATACAATATTCACTTTTTAAATGATGAATTCATTTATTAAGGGAAAAAAGCTGTCCAAACCTGCCTGGCCCTATGTACTTAGACCACTTATAAAAATATAATTGCCTCCTAAACTTAATAACTGGTTGTGCAATCCTTGGAGGCAACAACTGCAATCAAGTGTTTGTAATATCTGGCAATGTGAAGGAATCATTCTTCCTTGCTGAATTGTTTTAATTCAGGCACACTGGAGGGTTTTTGAGCATGAACAGCCCATGACTAGGTCATACCACAGCATCTCAATCAGATATGGACTTTGGCTAGGCCACTCCAAAACCTTGATTTCTG
>OMLM01010821.1:10199-26817 GCA_900302695.1 Helostoma temminkii
TTTTTTTTTTTTTTTTGTTTTTTTTTTTATGAGCCAATTAGAGGTGGACTTGCTGGTGTGTTTTTCATCATTGTCGTGCTGCATAACCCAAGTGCACTTGAGCTTGAGGTCACAAACTGATTGCAGGACAACTTGTCAGGTCCTGAACCTGAAAAGCAGTGATGTGCTGCTTTTTGACATCTTTCAAGGTGCTTCACTTTGTCAGACAGCTTTTTATTTAAGTGATTTCTTGATTCAACAGGTCTGATAGTAATCAGACCTGGATGTGGTAAGTGGAATGGAACTTTCCAAAAAATGTGGTTAGTCACTGTTCATTTATGATTTATTCACATAGGGCCAGGCAGGTTTGGACAATGAGGGGGGAAAATACTTTTTTACAATACTGCATGACAGACTCTGTGTCTGTTTGTGTGTCTGTATCATAGTGCTGTCAGTCAGTCTACCAAAACATATTAAAAAAGCGTCAGGAAGCAGTCTCTGTCAATATCTTTCAACCATGCTTCCAGAATAAGCTCAGTGTAGAAGAGAAACCAGGTCACTTCAATGCTGCATGTATAGGCAGATTTCCAAATTTCTTAAGTGCTGGTAAACTACACTGCTCAAAAAAATAAAGGAAACACATAATCATTCCAATGTAAGTCCAAGTCCTTCTGGGATATCAAGCTGTCCAGTTAGGAAACAACACTGATTGTGAATCAATTTCACCTGCTGTTGTGCAATTGGAACAGACAACAGGTGGAAATTAGAAGCAATTAGCAAGACAACTTCTATAAAGGAATGGTTCTGCAGGTGGTGGCCACAGACCATTTCCCTGCCCTTCCCTTTCATTTTGCCAGTGTCCTCACCACTAGAGGCAACATGAGGCAGTGTCTGCAACCCACAGAAGTTGCTCAGGTAGTGCAGCTCATCCAGGATGGCACATCAATGTGCACAAGAAGGTTTGCTGTGTCTCCCAGCACAGTCTCAAGAGCATGGAGGAGATACCAGGAGACAGGCCTATACACCAGGAGACGTGGAGAGGGCTGTAGGAGGACAACAACCCAGCAGCAGAACCGCTATCTGCTCCTTTGTGCAAGGAGGAACAGGAGGAGCACTACCAGAGCCCTACAAAATGACCTCCAGCAGGACTAATTACTAATTGGTGTTGGGTCAGTGATGGTCTGGGGAGGCATTTCCTTGGAGGGCCGCACAGACCTCTATGTGCTAGCCAGAGGTGCCCTGACTGCCATTAGGTACTGGGATGAGATCCTCAGACCCATTGTAAGACCACATGCTGGTGCAGTGGGCCCTGGGTTCATTCTGATGCATGACCATGCTAGGCCTCATGTGGCTGGAGTGTGTCAGTAGTTCCTACATGATGAAGGCATTGATGCTATGGACTGGGCTGCCCATTACCCAGACCTGAATGTAATCGAGCACCTCTGAGACATCATGTCTCGTTCCATCCACCGATGCCACGTTGCACCACAGACTGTCCTGGAGTTGACTGATGCTCTGATCCAGGTCTGGGAGGAGATCCCTCAGGAGAACATTGTCGTCTCATCAGAAGCATGCCCAGATGTTGTAGGAAGTGCATACAGGCACGTGGAGGCCAAACACACTACTTGAGCCTGTGATCTGACTTTTCCACTTTTATTTTGAGTATGGTTCTGAATCAAGACCTCCATGGGATAATGATTTTGATTGTCATTGATCATTCTTGTTGTCATCATTCATGTTGTTTTGTTCTTAACACATTCCACTATGTAATAAATAAAGATTTTCAAACGGAAGATTTCATTCATCGAGACCTAGGGTGTGTTGTTTTAGTGTTCCCTTTTTTTTCTGAGCAGTGTAGTTCCAGAGAAAACCTCTTTCTCTGAGTAAACTGGTTACTTAAATACATGTAATTGTAGTTACCTACTACAGTACCTAGAACAAGGCTCTCCTTTCCATTTTCAGCTAGGAGCAGTATTATGATGGCTATTATTATTATTGAACCAAAACCATGCTGAAATGTGCACTTGTCATAACAAATTCCAATCCAGGTGTTGGTTAATTTACAGTTACTAGAAACAGGAAACAGAGGAAATCATTAAGTGAAAAATATAGTCAGCCAAATCTCCAGATGAACTCCACTGGACTTGGTCCTTGTGTGAACTACGGTGGAAGTGGGTTAAGAGCAGGCATCGCTAATGATGCAGAGGAGGAAGAACAGGTCGCTGACACTGAACAGGCTCTAAGCCACATTAAAGACGGTGCCAGGCAAATGGTTCAGAGTTCTCAGGACAGAAAGCTGCAGTTTTCAAATGCACCCACCACATGAAAAGAGCAGCTTCACAACACTCGAACCACTCGCTGGTGGTTTATTGGCACTTCCCTCTTGATTGGGTGGTCTCCCGTGTTTTTCGTTACGATTCAGTTCACACACAACTGTTTGAGAAAATAAAAATGGTTTTCTTCTGGGAGGTAAAAGCTAAATCCTCTATCATAAAAAAAAGCTCTTCCCACATATTCTTTTTAGGATTTGCTGTAATTCCACTTTATGAAATATGCAGTCTAATGCTATACTGTTTAGTGGCTTCCTTTTTAGACCAGTCATTTGTGAGGATGTTTGCAGAAGATAATTTGATTTGAAAAACGCCTCACACGCTTTTAACCTCAGTGTCTGATTTTGTCATATAGTTTGACTTGCATGATGTAGCATCATATTCTTGCATTATTTTAGGAAATGGGACATATTATGTGGTAGCTCTTTCCTGTTTCATTGCATTGGTGAGTTGTAGCAAAGATCCAGGAAAGCATTCAGTCCTTCCTTAATTGAGTTTTCTATATATAATATTTCTTTCCTGAATTCAATTATATTTATCAGTCTAGTTACTGTTAGAAGAATGTCTTTGTCCTTAACTCAATTTGTAAACCCTTTTCAGCCTCACACTAAAATGGCTGTGCTAGATGTAGAAGACAGATGCTGAGGCAGAGAAATATGGTTTGAAATGCAGCTTTTCAACTAGAAAATTAGAAGAACAAAGAGTTTCAATAGAGGGTATCAAACATGTGTAAGACCACTGATGAAGAGCTTGTCGTTGCATTCCTTGGGCACAAAGGAGCTGAACGTTAACTGGAGGCTCCTACATTTTCTTAATTATCACACAGGGATCACCAAGATGCTTAGTCAAAGCAGTCATTGTCAGTCTTCCCCGCAGCTGGCCTTCAGTTAAGGAATTCTCAAAAAACGCATGCTTGAGTGTCAGCCAGCCATGGTTCCAGAACAGCTGATACACGTCTTTATCTTACTCAAGGTGCGTCTGTGCTGCCGGAGAAGGAGAAACCATCAACATTCCTTCCTTGGTTGTCACAGTCCTTCTTTCAGTGCATTGGTGCTGCCGGTTATGGAGGGAAAACATTCACAGAGCAGAGGTGAAGGCTTACTAATAATGTCAGTAGGAGGCTCAGTACTCCCCTGATGTCTGACTAGTCCAAGAAAATTCAGCTCCTCGTTTATCTAAAGATGGAAAGAATGGTGGGAAATTTCTCTGGTGCAAAGAAGGCAATGTTTCCATCCGAATGTCCCAACAGCGGCAGGAAGCACTCGCACACTACAGTCCAAAAACACTCCTGGCTCCCCAGATTGTCTCGTGGTTTTAACCCTTTGATCTTCCTCTATGTTTCCATGTGTTTCAGATTGACAAACAGCAGTTTGAGGAGACGGTGCGGACACTAAATAACCTGTATGCAGAAGCAGAGAAATTGGGGAGTCAGTCATATATTGAAGGGTGTCTAGCCTGCCTTACAGCATACACTGTCTTCCTGTGTATGGAGACCCACTATGAGAAGGTGAGAGACATTTTACATTCATAGATGTACCCAGAAGTAATAAATGAATATTCATCCACATTACTTTTTGAAGAATCAGTCATACCTTTGTGTGGACAACCAATCACCCTTGACCACTGCTGGAACAAAGGAACACAAATTAGCCTGCTTGTGTCTCTTAGATTTTTACTACACAAACTATACAATAAGACACTACAGTGTATTTAATTACCGAAATAATAGCATAAAAAATCTACAAAGGCTGTTAAAAACATAGCACAGTCTCTGAAACATAGTGCTACCAACCTTAACATTGCAGCCAAAGTGGTGCTGTTTAGCCCCCAGGAGTTGGATGACAAGTATTGCACACGTCTGTAATTCCTGTTATCTTCTCGTTAGTTTGTCACATTTGATCAGTAAAACATAGCCTTGTTTTTGTCAGTTATGTTTTCACTTTTACTTTTGAAGAAAACTTCACATGATTATATCCTTTCAGATTGTTCAACAAATTAGAAAAGATCATAAAATGTGTCTTGCTCAAATTTGCTTTGACAGTTTCTGGCCTGATAATGTCCAGATTGAAAATGATCTGGTAGGAATAGAAATCCTGATGAATTCTCCTCTCAGTACACACTCACTCCATCTTTCCACAGCAATATATTTTCCAAATATCCACCTGTTTTTGTTTTTTTTTTATTGTTTTTTTTTTTGTCAAACTCTTCTGTTAGATTCGTTTTTTCTTTACCTGCTCACTTGTCCAAGCTGCACTACGGTTTTAGCTGTGGTGCAACTGAAAAGATGACCTAGATACTCAGGCAGAAGGAATCAAGTTATAATAAAAAATGTGGAAATTTAATTTACTTTTATTTTTATTTTTTTGTCAACAATGTTAAATGTTGTCTCAGTTGTGTTCCAGCTTGTCAGGGTTTCATCTCAAAAAACAAAAGTCTTCGTTATTCACACTATAAAATGTGAACAAAAAGCTTATTCTGCAGCACTGTAGACATTGTTGATTGGTTAAACAGTTTTCTGCTTAAACCACAGTGTTCAGCTACACGACTGTTTACACTGAAACATTTAACATTTCAGTACAAACCTAATAAAACAAGTACATTAAACATACAGTATGTGAAGATATTCATATTTGCTGCTTAATGCAGACATTAACAACTCAGCATAGAGATGATTGAGGTTCGTTAATATTGTAAGAGGCCGTTCTGCTGCTGTGTGGAACCTCGTAGTTTGGCTGTAGCACAGCACTTTTATGACGTTATAAGAGCTAGCAAATAAATATGATTTATAGTAATCAAAATCACTTTTGGCCGAGATCATGTGGAATGTACATGGGTTGGGGTGTCAGTGGTCTTTTCCTGTCTTTAAGTGGACATGAGTGACATTAGGCTTGGTTTGGGTTTTATGAGCACCATAAAGTCATGCAATTTAAATTCACTGGTCATTACTAAAGTCAAAGTGGAGTCTGTTACTCAGCCAACTCCATTCAGCTCAACAGAGGGTTGGAGGCAGCTGCCTAGAGAAGTGATTTGTTTCCAGGTAGCAACAGTATGTACTGCATGAACATCTGACACAAGTTAAAAATAGATTTTCTGATATTTTCTCATTGAAAATTGCTTTTTATTTATTTTTTTTATTCTGTGATCTTAAAATGTAAAACAGAAAAAGGTTAAGTAATTATGGCAGCTACAAAAGTTTGGCAGTTGCCATATCTTGTAAGCATGTTTAGTATCTGCCCACAGATAGTCAGGGAGTCTGTGAGAGCTTTTCCAAAAGCTTCAGTTTGTGTTTCTTGAAGTGGTTCATGGTGGATTTTGAGATCTGCTTTGGATCATCGTCCTGTTGTAGAAGCCAGTCACTTTTCAGTTTCACTTTCTTGAATGACTGCTGGACATTTTCATCCAGTATTTGCTGACATTTAGCAAAATTCCATCTTTCGTCTATCCAAGCAATTTATTCTGTGCAGCTGGCTGCCATATAGCCTCAAAGAACAATATTTCAACTCCCATGCCTAAAGCCCCCGGTTTAGTAGTAATTACTCTTGCTTTTTGTATCTGTTTTTAAGGTAGTGGAACAAAAAGGAACAATGTGTTAACATTTGAGGAAAGACTATATTATGGCCTAGGGGTGAAGGGGTCTTGAAACAATAGTATGACACCCTATGAGAAATGACATGTTTTACTGGCTGTAACTATTCCTCCTGCCTATATTGACCTCTAAAGATGCTCCCTGTGCAGGCAAAGTGTGGGCCCAAAAATCCACAGTTCTCCATATGTACCAATATGTATGTTTCTAAGTTTTCTGAGAGACAATATACAGCTTTAACCTTTGAGAACTTTATCCACTTTATTCAATAGCAGCTCTACATATACATTTGAACACTTTTTTGCACAGACTGTCGTTTTTGGCCTCCATCATTTTAACTGAAAAGACTTCAGGGAGTAATCTACTCATGTCCAGTATGAAGAAGGATTACACAAAGTAATTGTGGGCACTTGACTGTTGTTTTAAGACAGACTTGAAAAATTGTAGGACCTATGCTTTAAGTCAATAAAATGTGTATATAAATGTTTATATATATAAGAACTGGGCAAAATCTACCAGATCTACCAGACATTTTATACCAGCTTACCGTGGCTTTTCTGTACTTTTATGTTGTAGACAATTGATAAAATGGTCCATCAGTGTACAGTCAGTAACTCATAACTAAGTGAAACGTATTTAGAAAATGTATTAAACCTCAAAAGAGGGCACAGTTCTGATAGGACAGTATTTAATAACATGTATCTGGCCATATGTCTTCCTGGCTTTAATAAAATAGGGGATTTCAGGCTTATAAAAAGTCAAAATTCTGCATCTTTTTTCATGAGATTGCTTTGTTGTCAATGAGAAACGTGAAACTGTTCCTGTTTTTCTTCATTTAGGTTTTGAAGAAGATTGCAAAGTACATTCAGGAGCAGAATGACAAGATCTACGCACCGCGAGGCCTCCTGCTGACCGACCCCATCGAGAGAGGCCTGCGAGTTGTATCCTACACTTTAGCATGTGTTGTAGCCAAGAAATACTCCTGTTAGTTTTCTGTATGTAGTATTTGACTCTGGTCTCCAGAGCAACATGATGAAAGCAATAGTACTGTAGACTCAGATCACTATCTTTACAAAGGCATTAGAATCACAGTGAGAGTCAAGGCCTCAGTATTTTTACCATAAAGAAAACAACCTTATTGTACAAGAATAAGCATTTACGGAAAATAGGAATTATACGTTAAATATTTTGGCTAAGTTTAACTTGTTAAACATGTCTGAGATCAGCAACAGTTTTAAGAAGAACAAGCAGCTTCCACAGTGACCTAATAGAAGTAGTGATTTACAGGCCCCCGCTACGTCTTTTCTTTATAACTGCTGGGTGAAAATGGGAAGCAGCAGTCTCGGCAGCTTACAGGAAATCCAGTGCTATGTAGGGATATCCTGTAAAAACACCAGATAAAAGTTAGTATGTAATCCATAGCATCTGCATAAAATCAGCGGGTGCACCAACATCCTGGCTTTACTAGCACACACGCGTGTGTGTGGGGTGACTAAACATCCCAAGTAACTGTAAGCGAGCAGCAAGGGGAGATAAAGCATAAAAAAATATGAGTGAAATTGTTCGCAGCTGAGCTTTGTTCCTGCTCCTGCCTATGATTTTATAGAGCTGACAGTGATCTGGATTATTTCTCCCACACTGTCGGCCTGCTGCGACTCGAGACTCTGTTGAGGTGACACATTCCTGTCAATCTGCCTGCTCCCGTGCCAGTCGTTTTCACATTTAAACCAAGGAAACATGGTCATACTGTATTGGTATGTTGAAATTGGATTCATGAAGAATTCATAGATCAAAATTAGCACCTACCTGTAAGGATTTGCTAATGATGGTCCTTTTTTGCTGATAGTGGACTTTTTTTGTTGCTGTTAAAATTAGCTACTGAATGATATATAGCCTATATATGTACTTTTTCATAATAAATGCGAATGACAACAAACAGATGTGAGGGGTTTTCTCATATATAACATATAGATAGAGCAAGAGCAAAGCAGAGCTGAGCTCGTCATGAGCAAGTACACTGCTGCTTCAATTCTGCATTGAGTGTTCTGCGTCCTCCTGCCCTCAAGAGGCTGTACTCAGACAACCAACAACAACAAACGCCCCTGATAGATTGAAACGAGGAAAACAGTGGACTGTACGTGTTTGCTATGTAGCCAATAGAGAGGGACACAACTGCTATTTCCACAATTGTGAACACTAACTGTTACAGCCTCCTTTACAGTATCATTTACTTATCCTATATCAAAATGATGTTTTAGATGTAATGTAAATGTATGTTTGACCCAAACATGCTTCAAATGCTTTTTCTTGACTGAATCCCACCAAGATTGAGGTCACTATCTTTGAAGACAGAAGCCTGACTAGATAAAAGCTGCCACGGTGAGTCTTATATTACGTTTCATAACAAGGATTCTACTATTATGAACATTTACAAACATAGTTTCATGTATGAAACAATTTTTTTCCACTTAATGTTTAGGAAATATTGCAAAGAAAAAGGGCTTGAGTCAAAAACCAGTAATAAAACAGGGTTTATTCTCCATGTGCCTCACTGTCTGTTGCTCCCAGGCACACTGCCTCCTCTGCATTCAAAGAAAAATCCCACATCAAAGTTTAAAGCCTCTTCATCTGTGAGTAATATTAGTTAAGTGCTGTACTGTCAGGAGGGCTGTTTTATGTGGCATTTAAAGATCATTCAGCTTACTTTATGACTTTATGCTGCGTAGTGCTCAGTGTTTTGCCACTTACTTCAATGAAGGCTTTACTGTATGTACCTATAGTTCACTGTCCAAAAGGCCACAAGCCAAACCTTGGAAGTAATTGTTCTTATAGTACGGCAGCACACTGGCTGTAATTGGATGTCTTTAAATAGGTGTAATCAACCTATTAGCACATTTTTGCTAAAATTGTCCATTTCCTTGTTTACATAGCAATCCACCAGGCACATTAATGTGTTATCAGAGGAAGGGGGAGAGTGCTATTTCCTGAAAACAAAGTAGGAAACAACTGGGGCTGGACAATTAATCTAATCGCAATTACAATCATAATTTCAGCCTGTGAGATTTGAAAGCCACAAAAGGCAGCGATGGAGCTAAATAAATATACTCGTCTGTGAGTGTTACAAGATGCTTTGTGTTACTGTGCAATTTGCCTGTTACCTGCACCAGTGACGAAAAGATCAGACTCTGTGCAGCGGAGCGTGTAGTCACATGATCTTCCAGTGTGTGTGGTGTTGACAATTGGCTTCAGTGTCGCTCCATTCAGTGGCTTTTTTATTTTTTTTTAAAGCGATCCTCATAGTGACTCTTAGACAAGGCGTGAACTACTTTATATGATGTGTGTCAGCGAATGTCTCTCTGCTGTGGCTGTGTTCAGTGTGTGTAGAGGAGAGCTGCAGCCTGAATGAAGTGTGAACGATCCCAAACGACCTACACTTTATCCCTGTTGACGGTCCCTGTAAACTTCTTCTCCTGTGATTAAGTTAACCGGCAGTTAAAGTGAATCATCTACATTTCATCTGAGAACAAAACAGTTTAGTAGTGAGAGTTAATTCCAAGGTTTGGATGCACTCAGTCATTAATATGTTTATTTAACTTGAAACCAAGCCAGTTTTATTATTGCATATTGCATTGCAGTTGCAATATGACTTTTCCAAATCGTGCAGCCCTAGAAGCAACAATTATACCTTTAGCTCAGGGGTGTCAAACTCAAGTCCTCGAGGGCCAACCATCTCTGCACTTACAGCTTCTGATTGGCTGAACACACCTGATCCAGGTAACCAGCAGAGGGTAAGGCAGGGTTATTTGGAAAACAAGCAGAGCTGTGGCCCTCAAGGACTGGAGTTTAACATCTGTGCTTTATCTCCACGAACCTCAGGGTCATTAGTTCGATTCCCTCTTCCTCCTTCAAGTTTCCTTAAACAAGACACTGAACTCTAGTTTGCGTTGTGTGTGTAACATGTTACATGTTGGATAAAAGTTTCTGCCAACCAAGTCCACATGAATGTAATGTAAATGTAGTATCAGCCATTAAAAAAAAGCAGCACAGTTCACATTATATATTTATTATTTTTCACTTTTCACATTAATGTGAATGATTCTCCTACGGTTATGTTGAAGTTTTCATAGTTTGCCTGTGGCATGGATTTTACTCAACCATTTGGCGTTAGCATCATAGAGAAAATGGTTCCTGTGAGTTCTAGTGCCACACACAGTTTCATTCTACAGTCACATTGATGGTTGCTGGTGTGTTGTCACAACTCTTTGAAGTCTGTTAACATTGACTATGACTGTAAGCAATGTTACACAAAAAAAGATTCCCAGCAAACATTCTGCATCAGCATGTTGATCTAACAAGCTGGGCAATGCCTGGCAGAGTTAGGCAAGTAAAGCTAGTTAGAGAGAGGGGGCATAATTGTAACCTATGTAAAAGACAGATGGCTGTTTTCAGTATAGCATTGTAATGAATAATCATTAAAGTCTGTCACACACTGGTTACATTAAATGACATGCTGTTCCGGTGACTCACTCGCTGTATACTGGGTACACTGGGTAAGAGACATGCAGGCTCACATTCCATTACTAAGTTTAATGTGTTGAAATGATCCAGTATTAACTGCAGAATGAACTACTACTAGTGGAAGCCCTAAACACTAACAATGTTTCCAGTCATCCATCTTGTTCCATAATTTTAATATAGTGAGCTGTAAGACCAGATCATACAGCAAGTAACCAAACTTGATTAAAATATGTGTCTGTCATTGATTTGAAAAGAGACTTTCTGGGAAATGTTTTGCGGCAAAGAAAATATTTTCTTCTTCGCTTATGCTGTTTTAAAATTTGTCAGCCTTCGGCAGTTATCATTCCATAGCTCTTATTTACTGTCCCACAAAACACTTTTTGTTTGAAAGCTAAAACATTGTGTGACAGCACAGTTACAGTTGTCAGCCACAGATCCTTTGCAGATCCTTCACTCTGGCAGATGCATAACGGTTTTTGCCCCAAGAGCTCGTCTCATTACATTGATTGTTTCAGTTTCTGTTACTGTAAACCCCAAATTGTTTTCTCTTATGTACAGAAGAGGACAGGGAAGCTCATTTCATGGTGTCATCTTAGGCTGTGCTGGACAAAAAAAGTACCGATGGCTGGATGGGGTCCAGTTAGCACTGCAGCATAGACAGTACCATCAGGCCGGGGAAGATATACCCCATAAATATGTTACCTATGGGGAATGATGTGTTTGTGTGTCTGTGAATGGATAAACCATTGCTGGTGTACAGGCGCACAAAGGGATTAATCTTTCATTTGCGATTCCTGCCTAGTGCCTCAACGCATATACATGTCCTGCTGAGGAATGTAAACCCAGGTCTTTTATAAGTGGCTGCTGAGAGAAAAGTGCATTGGAGCTTTGCCACAGTCGAAGGCAGGGTAAACCACAGATAGCAAGCTGACACACACACACACACACAAACACACACACACACACACACACACACACACACACACACACACGTGTGTTTAAGCCTCTAAATCCTGCCAGGGTGTCTTCTCTGTCTCCTCCAGGCTTAGACTGACACTCTTCTGTGTCAGACAGACACTGAACTTTTATTAAAGGTCATATTGGCAATGAAGTCGTCAAGCTTGCACTTTTGCCACTTCTTTATCATTAGGGGAGACTTTGAAACTTTATTTTACTAGAAGGATAATTACTATATAGTTATGTAGTAACCATTTTAAGTAGCTATCGTCAATATAGTAGAAGGCAGCTAAGCGAACGCACCCGAAGTGAATCAACTGTTGTTGGTAGCCAACGGTTTTGAGCAGCTACAGAGCCAGATGTTTCCCTCTGTTATTGAAGACAAAACCAGATTTAGGAGAGTGAATATTTGACTGGAATAATCATCAGGTGACCTGAAAAGTAAACACCAAATTTCAATCTAACTGTCAGATGTTGAAATAGGCTCTTGAACAACTTGTTTCTCTGGCAAAAACTGTTATTTGATAGTTGATTAGTGAGGCATTCTACACTGGACAGCTATTTTATTTAAATGGGTAAAGTCTTTAGCTTGGAAGAAGTGTCTATTCTTCTTCCACTCTCCTTCGAACCCATGGCTGGCTACAAGCAGGTTTTGTCTGGCTGGGAGCCTCTTAGGTAAAGGGTGTGATGGATTAGCCTCCAGTGGCATGACTGAAAAGAAAAGAAAAACTGAGATGAGATTTGGCCCACACCACTTCTGACTGCTGAACATTCCTTCAGAGGCAGAAGGCGTCAGGGTGATGTCCTGGCGTATTGTCCTGAAGACATTCTGCGCCTGATAGAGTGTCATCAGACTCTGTGTGCCAACGTGCCATCTCGTCACTGCTCCAGCAAACCTGAAAATTAGGCTGCATGACTCTGTCTCTGTGGGGGATGCTGGACAAGGCAGACACTAAAAAGGTTGTCTAAAATGAATATACTTTGATGTGCCACAGCATTAACACTATGTCATGGTTTAAACGCTGTGATTGACAGGGCTCAGCATCTTTCCCACCTTGATCACTGACACATGTAACAAGCTCAGTAATTGCAATAGTAGTAAAAGTGTAACAAATTCTTTACAAACTATTGTGTAGAAATTACATCTGTAGCACTGATAAAATCCTCACTTGAAACTTTGAACGCATTTGAAGTGTCAGTTGGGTTAACGTGTCAGTCAAATTGTGAGCAATAAAAGCAGTGAAACATGTCGGCTGAAATACAAACACTGGATGAAGTTTACCTGTCAGACAAATAGTTTTTGTTAGTTGTGTTAAGTTTTCAAAGGTGAGGTGAAAAATAAATCAGTAAAAATGTAAACAGCTGAAGTGTAAGTTGTAAATTGTCACTGCACTAATGAACACTTTCAATTCAGTTATTATATTATATATATATATTATATGTAAATATATGTTAGGAAAGGCTTTGTTTGATGTTCACTCATGGTTCTACCTGATCTTTCTGTTCCTGCAGCACCTGTTCAGCTGAGCAGAGCAGCCCAGCACCAGTGTCCAGCTCCCAGAGGACCACCTAGACCCTCATCCTTAATACTGCGTCTCCACAATCTGTCGGTTTCTCTAGCTGTCATGTGCATGTCACATTCACAATATCCTTTGTGACCAACTTTGATATTATCCAACATGTATTCAAGTATTAGTTTGTTACTATATGTGACATTATATTCATTAGTTGAGTGGTAATATGCTTGTTTTTATTTGGAGAACAGTCCCAGATGTCATGGAATAATTGATTACTGCTATATGTTTTTGAGTTGTAGTATTTGTGAGGTTTTTATAAATTAGTGTTTTTTTCAATAATGAAGCCAACACACAGGGTAGCTTGTTTTTATGAAGGTTTATAGAGCTCTGCTACACCCATGCTTCCAGTGATTGTCTTGGCTGAACTGAGGATATAATTTAATCAAGAAACACAATTGTAGTTATTAGTGTGATTTGCTGCATGTACCACACACCAAACTTTCTTACTTTCTTTCTTATTCATGTGTCTTGCAAGGGTGCTTGGTGCTTAATACCTTCCACGCATGTTTACTTTGTAAGCTTTGACTTTTGTACTTAATGGCTGGGTGGAGTTTGTCAGGCTCCAAACATTCCAGTCAAATATCACAGATTCAGATATTCATGATCCTCTTTCGTGTTGATGCATTGATTTGAGGTTATTTTGCTCTCCAAAAAACAAAAATGAATGATTGCTGTACTTAGCATGTATTATTCTTAATGCTACTCTTTGAGTTATTTTTTATTTTATTTGAAACTATGCTATGCATAATGTTTGTTGACTACTGTTGATTTTCTCCTCCAGTAAAGCGTATTTTCATATGTTGTGAGATTGCAATTGCCTGAAAAAAGTGCTCTTGTTATTTGACGGTGCCTGTGATGGCTTAGAATGTTGTGGTGTGAAGACCTGGTCACACCAGGATGTCAAAGGACCAGATTTTGCAGGAACTTTTTAATTTCTTCCACTGGAGTTGCTGTATATAGTTGTTAGTACTTGTTGTGAGTGTTGCAGGTCGTCTAGTTTAATGTTTGGGAACTTTTCTGTAAATTTTGTAACCACTACAATTTATTTTCTGCTTTGCACCATTGACCTATTTTTTATTTTGCTCCACAAAAGAGGAAAGGGTTAGCAGACCCTTGTGGGATGTGTCAGATTAGCAAGCAAGCTAAGCTTGACGTTTGACGTTAGCATTAGCTAATAGATCTTTGTTTTCCCTTTTCAGTAACTAATTTGTTGAAAGGAAACAGGCACAACTGTGAACGAAGATACCAAGTGCAATCCACCAAAACAGAAGGCAAATCATCTCCACTTAACTGGGCTACTGTTAAAGTTAAAGGTTATCTAGCCAGTAGTTCACTAGCTAGCAGTGCTAGTTGAATTGCTGCTAAACTCTAGATGATGATGAAATAGCTGTTTCTGGTGTGACCAGGCCTGAACACTAAGACCATGTCAGATTGTGGCTTTGTTCATAAATTCATTTATATCTATTTAAGTCCAAGATCATGATTTTGCACTGTGTAGCTTAGGGTTGAATACTGTACTATAGATGGTAACCTCATTTTAGTTTCAACTGTCTCAGATGTCTTGTGGATGTGGCCTGGCACAAAGTCAGGAAGCATATTTAATAAGAACATAACTACACGTATAAGCATAAACATAAACTGAATGCCATAGCTACAGGATTAACAATTATGTAATTATATTATTTATCTGAAATGCCATTAGCTGAACTGTTTTGTTTTCTTTGTCATTTAAAATCCAAGTGTTTTTTCAAATGATATGATATTAAACGATATATGAGCATAAATAAACATACTGTGTACATATTTTACATCATTCTGACTACTGTGCTATTTTGAAAGTTGCTTTCACATGTTACAAACACACTTTGTGTAAGTGTTGAGGGAAATTCCTGGTTTGATTTAAAAGCAAAAAGGTTGCATGGATTTCATGTCTACTTGGTTTTGTTTTCAAAGCAGTATTTTGTGTTGTCTCCATGAGTTATGTAGCAGGAAAGCTCTCCTCAATCCACCATAGCTGCACTATTTCTCAGAGCAGAGGTGAACCATGACCAGATGAGGTTATTTATTCCCACAGGAACAGCAGAGTGATGCAGTGAGGAGTTTAAGGTGCAAGATCTGGAAACTGCTCTTAATAGAGGGAAGGTAAATAAATAATAAAAAAAAACATTATCAATAACATTTTCATTGACACATTTTTGGTGTGTTTTCCCACAGTGGATTTGAATTGTAGCCTTTAATACAAGAGATGAGACGTGAAAATTGCATGCAAGCGTTTGAAGAGCGAGATGAAAATGTAGCTGCCCAGAGCAGTGGTTCAATCCAAGTTCAATATTTTCTAGGTGAAATGATAAATAATTCATTTTTGCATGGGTGGACTTGGTTTAGCAGCACTAAATTACTTTAAATTATTGCCTGTGATCTGTCAGTGATTCGCATTATAAACATGCATCTTGTTTCTGGTCTGAGTCTGGTCCGACTCCAGGTCACACACACCTGCACAGAGCAGACAGGAAATATGCATCAGATTATACTATTATCTGTATAAATGGGGTTAAATGTAGGGTAACACACTCTGTCAGTAATATATATATATATTAGATTGTATCACCACTGTACGTGATGTTAGAAGTAGGATAGCTCATTCCATTCTTTCAAGTAGTAGCAAAAACTAAGTCTGGGAGCATAAATTCATAAATTCATGGGAACATGCTATAAGAGAAAAAAAAAGTTTAACACATTGTGACATAGTGCATTTATTGGTTCTTTAATGTCATATGCCTTAATGAAATTCATGCAGAAGTATCCAATTAAAATAATTCATTTAGTAGTATTAAATATTGAATTATACTAAATATATCATATTACCCGTGATCCGTCTGAGATTTGCATTCTAAACATTACGTGCATCTTGTTTCTGGTCTGTGTCTTTGACTGTGGGTCACACACTCCGGCACAAGCAGACAAGAGGACGAAGCCCGTGCATCAGCTGCTCCTGCAGAGAAACTCTAGAAGCATAGTTCCATAAAAATCCTCCTGACATGTGGCCATGTTTATTTATGCATTAACGTAACCACTTTGAAACAATAAGAAAACGTTTTATTTTGAATGAATGTGTTGTCGCTCTCATCACCTCCTCTCCTCTTTCACCATCCTCTCATCATTCACCATATTTCTACCTACAAAGAGGGGCCCTGTAGAAAACCTCTGGCGCAGAGTGTCTACTGACTGTTGTCATGTGAAATGGAAAAAAGATTAATTTCTAGCCTACAAATACAGTTTTTATCTAAGTGGTGCTGCATCTTGTGATTTTCCTTTGACTCAAGGCCTCATTTCCCAGAAACACTATAAATTCAAATGGCACAAAAGCTTCTTGTATCTTCTGGCAGTGCTATGAAGAAAAATGTCCTGTAAGTTTAGATAGATGTTTAGATAGATAGATAGATAGATAGATAGATAGATAGATAGATAGATAGATAGATAGATAGATAGATAGATAGATAGATAGATAGATATCTCTTATGGTGTATGGTAAATAGCAGAGCGTTTCCCTTCTGATACATTACATTTTAATCCAGCCTCATGTTTCTCTGTTAGTCTGCTTCAATCACACTGCACAGTACCATTAAATCTCAGAACTCATTTTTTATCCTAGAGCCCTGTCAGATTAATGCAGT
>OMLM01010821.1:26837-45922 GCA_900302695.1 Helostoma temminkii
ATAGATAGATAGATAGATAGATAGATAGATAGATAGATAGATAGATTAGTCTGCTTCAATCACACTGCACAGTACCATTAAATCTCAGAACTCATTTTTTATCCTAGAGCCCTGTCAGATTAATGCAGTTTCACTGGATAACACCAATGTTATATACATGTAATAAAGAAATGTTTTCACGTTTATTGTGGCAGTCTTGTGATGAAGTGGTGTCTCCAAGGTGAAGCCTGCAGAAGTCTGCCTCTTTCCAGTGTGTGTGAGTGTGCTTGCTTTCTAGGTGTAGCCAGGTCAGATTTTGAGCACCTGAGCGTCATGCTATTTACAAACCCGCACATGCATAATACTAATGCGACTAACACATGCATCTTCCTTACCAAAATAGGAATGGCTATGACAAAATGGGGGATTGTGTGGCATACTGACACTAATGGAAATGCTGAGATATGGCTAAGCCCTCTGAAACCCCACAGTGGATGCCAGTTTATTTAATATAATCATCAGTGGATGGAGTTAGATACATAAGCACAGCAAATAAAAAGCACAGATTTCTAAGACCAAGAATGGACTCTACCTGCTCTACAATACCCCTGATTTTATTTGCGTCCACACCTATAGACTATTAGCATCTTACTCACAATCTGGTTAGTTTGCATTTCATTTAATAGCTGCTTCCTTTTACTCACAAAACCATAAAATTCCCTGGAACACTAATACAATGGATTTTCTGCAGAAACCTGACCTCACCACAGCAAATTGCCAACATGCTGTGTGGGTGGTTGGGCACAGGGGGTTTCATGGAACAAGCAACTTGTCTAAAGTACACAAGTAATAATGATGTATTTATTATTTATAGTCAGAATGATTTATTTCAGCCTCACTGTTGGTTAGTTATCACTGTGCTTATAATTCAAGCCAAGTATAAGCTCATTACCTATACTACCATCTGACTCAGTTGATTTTCTAGAGGGGCCTGTGTGCCCCTGACCATCCCCTAGGCCTCACCCATGGTCTATAGCAGTAAAGGGAACAAATCAAATGTTACAGTGTAGCATATTTAATGTCAAAGACATTTAAAAAAGAACCAATCACATACTCATCCTTTTTTAAATGGAATTTGATAAACCCTAAGGAAATTTTACAGTCATCCCCTCATGCACACGGCAGTAAATTGTGGTTTCAGTTTTTTACCTCTATAGAAAGCTGCAGCTCAAAATGAGTAGGCCATGTTTCTTTTCTCAAATGAAATGCAAACCGCAAAGGAGCAGGGGTTTTAGGACATGGAAGCACACCAACTTGCTTTTAAAAACTCGTAAAAATATTTCATATCACAGCAGCAGTGGGACCCTCTGTCTCCTCTGCTCTGCCAAACACACACATATAAAACATGATCACAGCTTTCAGTGGTCTCATAGAACAAGACATGACATTTCTAACAGCATTTCTGTCCTGATGTTGGAGGAGTAATCTATTGCATATGAAAGTATATAATACACTCTTATTGTTCTTATTGTTCTGTCTTCTCTAAATACACAATGTTGATCTTTTGATATCACAGTATTAAATGTACTACAGGTCATGTGTAGTATAGCAGATGTTCATATCCGTGCTTTTTTGTATAAAATCAGCAGATGAATTGGCTAAAGACGGCAGAGACGACTGATTTAATTCATGGATTAAACATAGATAATATTGAAGAACTAGAATTGCACAAAAACATTAAGCCCACAAAGATTCAATTCAATTCAATTTTACTTATATAACCCTAAATCACAACAAAAGTCATCTCAAGGCACTTTACAATGTAAGGTTTAAGACCTTACAATATAACTAAATAATAAGGAAAACCCAACCATTTCCCCCTTGAGCAGCACTAGGCAACAGTGGAGAGGAAAAACTCCCTTTTTAAGAAAGGAAGAAACCTCCAGCAGAACCAGGTTAAAGGTGGGCGGCCATCTGCCTCGGCTGGTTGGGGTGAGTGGAAAGAAAGAGAGAAAGAGAAAAGAACAGCACATCACAAAACCAATAACAACAACATTCAACAGGCAGGCAGGTTGGATGTACCAGCAACTAAACACCATGAATACACAGTTTCAGAGCCAATGATAGATAAGGTCACATCCACGCTGAGCTGACAACAAGTCATTTAGCTGTAATCCATGATTACTGTTGTTACCAATGCTTAAGATGAGGAGTGGGCTACAGATGTCTGGGGCACTTCACACCTTTAGACCGTCATCTGACACTGACTTAAGTTTTCCAGAGGTGATCTGGAAAATGATGAATAACTTCACCAATAGAAATTATTTATAGCTGCAATTTACAGCAAGTAATCTAAAAGCACTTTACAATGTAAAGTTAAAAACTAAAGAATGTAACAATAGAAGTATAAGGAATTATATAAAAACCCAACAAATCCCCCTTGAGCAGCAGTGGAGACAGTAGAGAGGAAAGACTTCCTTTAATGGAAGAAACCTCCATCAGAATCGGGCTCAGGCTGGGGGGCCATCTGCCTCAACCAGCACAGTCACAGTGTAGCAGAACTGTAGATGTAACAGTATAGACATACAGTATTAATGTTATTGAGGGACAGGTTGTGTCTGTGAACTGCTGTGACTGTTTCTGTCCTAAGTAACTATTTTCAAGATGTTTTTCTTTGGAGAAAAAATCTTTCACATCAAGCATGACTCACTGCTGACCTGACTGTGTACAGAAACTGACAAACGGTCGTATGTTTGAGCGTCTGGAACATCTTTGGGACGGTCCAGAGAATGTCTGAGAGTGGACGGAACAGACATGAGCTTTTGTCTGTGTGATCTCGTCTACAATTATTCAGCTCACATTTGTTTAATATTGATGTCAATTATCACAATAGTACAACAGAAGGTACTCTGAGTACTAAACTGTTGCCTTTAAATTTTAAATAGCTGTTAATTAGTTTCCAGACAATGGACTAATTGATTAATTGACAAATTATTTGGTTCCATAGCCTCATAGACTCGTGTGGTGTTACCTGATACACATCCTGTCATAGTAGGAGTGTGTGTCTTCATATAATAATTATGTGAAAAAACCACAGAAAATGCAGATACTGAGGAAGACACTATATGTCTAAAGCTGACCAGGCTTCACATCTGTGTGGGAGGCAGCTCAGTTTACACTACAGAACAACAGACTGCCCAAACAGAATGTCTGGCTTCCCTCCAGCATCCACAGCTAGTCTCGTCTCCTTCTGAGAAAGCAGACGTAATTTAAAGACCGCATAAAGATTCGGGGGCATCTTTCTGCCTCAGTTTTAAATAACTGTACTTATGACAACTGTAATTCATCAGCTTTATGGTTTATTGGATGTACTCTGGCAGAAGATATATAATTGGACTTTACTGTAAACATCCCTCCCCTCTGCCAGTGGGCAGAGAGGAATGAAATGAGATCCTTCTGTGGCAGATGGGGAAGCAGAAGATTGTTTGGTATGTGCATGGACCACTCCTATTGTGTTAAAGCAGCTTTGGCAGTTACATGCTCTCCCTGTGTATATGTAGGTTTAGGTTCCTTCCACACTGGTGAATCACCATCTCCACATCTTTGAATGTAGATTTGCCTGTAAGCCATGCTACTGGCTGGGTGCACCCACCTCTGTGCCAGTGCATGCTGGGACTGAGATAAGTGCTTTAGAGAATGGATGAATGGTTCACAAATAGCAGCTGTACCTCATGACATCACTTGTTTCAGACCGCTAGAGGGCAGTGTTGCACTATTTTAGGCTCCTGGTGAATTGTGCCACAGAACATCCTCTGCCATTGGGCACATTTATACTGTACACACTGACATTCAGAACTTTGGGGTCACTTAGAAATAGATTTTCTTCCCGGAACATCTACAATCCCATTTTAAAAGAAGTTGGGACATTTTAAAATCTACTAACACACAAACTTCAATGATTTGAAGTCATGCTGTTGTTCGTCCATCCATCCATCCATTTTCTAAACTGCTTTGTCCTCATAGGGTACGCAGACATGCAGGAGCCTGTTCCAGCTATCATCCAGACAAGAGGCGAGGTACACACTGGATAGGTCACCAGTCCATCACAGGGCCATGCTGTTGTCATAGATGCAATATGCAGTTTAGCATTGCCCCACTTATGTATGCAAGGCCTTCCTTTTATTTATGGAGCCTTTCCACGTGTGCAAGCTGCCATTCCATAGACACTAATGCATGCCCTAAACCATCAGAGGCTTTTGTACAGAGCAATACTAATAACAAGCTGGGAGGTCCCTCTCCTCTTTAGTGTGGAGGACACGGTGCCCATAGTTTCTAAAAAACAAAACAAAGGAAAAAGGTCAGATTTTGACTGGTCTGTACACAGAACAGTTCTGAGACTCAGGGGTCAAGCATGAGGCAGTGTGATGACCTGGGGCTGTTTTAAATGGTGTTAAAGCTTGTAAATGTGTACAGGGTATGAGGAATCTTAAACAAGGAAGGCTAGCTCCATTTGCAAAACAATGCCATACCTGTAGATAGTACTTGATTGGAGCCAGTTCCATTCTACAACAATGATCCACACCTCAGCTGCGACACCCCCAGAAGATTCTCATAGGGGTGGCCGGGTGAGGCCAGTGAAAATCTTAGGGTGGCACACTAAATCAGTCCTCCTTGTGCTAACTCAGATTCAGTTAAGCCTGTGAATGTGCCTTACTGCCCTTTGATTCTTGTTCATTAAAAAGCCCACATGCATCCAACACATTTACCAAAATTTTGAGAAACACACAAGCATTGCAGAAAAGCACACATTTCAAATTATTTTCAATGCAGCTTGCATTATTATAGTTGTTTTAATGTTCTGGCTGGAAAAAAATGATAAAAATGAAATAGCATGGAGTTTTTATACCTGTATATATGTATGCTTATTTGGTACATTCATGTTGATATTGATTCTTTTTAGTCTAATTCTCTGAGCAGGACCCAATGTGAATTTAGACTTCTGACTAAACCTTGGTCCTTGTGGCACCCTGTTCTGCTTGTTTTCCAACTATGCCTGTCCTACCCACTGCTGATCACCTGGATCAGGTGTATTAAGCCAATCAGAAGCTGTAAGTGCAGGGAAAAAGCAGGACAGTGTGACTGAAGAATTTCCTCAGTGGCTGACAACATCCTGCTTTAGGCAGATTTACACGTGCCAGTCCTTCCATTTTTTGAATGGATTTGTTCCTGTGTTCCAAAGGACATTCAATTCTCGCTGCTTCCTTCCCCTAACTCACAGTATGTGTGTGGGTAACCTTTATGCAGTTGTGTGGAGTCTTCTTCAGTCTCGACAATGTACTCAGGTGGAGTCAGAACTGATTCCCATTAAATGAAATATGTGGCTTCTAAAGATGATTTAGGTAGTGATTATTTGAGTCACACTGAAGAGGGTGAGTACTTGTATCAATTATTATTCTAAGTTTTGTATCTTAGTAATTTAGATTCTTTTATAGAGACACTGCCTGACATGAGAGTCCCTTTTTCTGTTGAGTGATTCATGATGATTAACTTTGTCTTGATCACATCCTGTAGTATAATCATAAGGTAGGAAGTGAATATATCTCCACACAGCAGGTGTGAAGGTATCAGAGGCCATATCAAGTGGAGTGCGGATCCCCAAAAAACTAATTTAAGCTAACAGGTGTAGTTATACTTATATATATATATATTTACTAAAGTCTTATTAAAAAAGAAGATGTGGATATGTTGTTTCTGTATGAAAATCACAGCACAAACTCAACTATATTGGGTTCGGACATGGATTGCAATAATAGTAATTAATTGGGAGAATCATGCAGAAACACACTTCCCACTCAAGAGAGGAAGGAAAAAGTGAAAGGTTCTGGAACTGCTGAGTCAATCACTTAATGCAATTGGACGTATTTCACCTGTTGAAGAAATGATTGCAGTGACCCCCCCCCCAAAACATTTTTATTTAAAGCCAGTGAATTATTTTATAGGACATTTCTTGACATGTCATGGATGTGATGTACATATAAACTGATATTTCACATGTTTGCTCCATAACTTTTATTATAGTTGAACACACAAAGCAGACTTTGTGCTCAGTTCAAGTATACTGTTAGTATACACAATGTTCATCATGAACTGTACCCTCAAAAAAACAGAGGGACAGTTTTATAGCACCATTATAAAAGTACAATGAAACAGAATTCATACATACTTGTGAACAAATGTAATTTATAAAATGAACAAAAATATCATTGACTGTATGTTGCTATTGTGTTTTACCAAATATGACATTTTTGCAATTCTGGTTGTTTTAAACATAGAGAACTCTATTCAATGGGATGGTATCTGTGATGCAACAGTAAAAAAATCTGCTGTTTCCTTTTACCACTGGAAATTTACAGTTGCGGGAAAAGTTATGTTCACAATTCCCTGGTTTTATTGGTATAAATTTATCATGAAATGTAATCTAATCTACACCAAAGTTACAAATGTCAACAGACACCATATTTCTAAGTTCATAAAATACAAACAATCATGATCTTGCGTGTCATTATTGAACACACCCATTGAATATACAGAGTCATTGTGGAAAAAGTAATGGCAACACTAGGTTTTAGATGTCACTAAATGTAACCTGGAGTCCAATCAATGAATCAAAGACTCATAAAACATTAATATGTATGTCATTAATATGTCAAAGTAAAGAGTCTTTGAAACAGCAGAAATGCTCTTTAGCCTCGAAGCCTCTGAAACGGTGTGTTAGATTGACAGCTGAGATGGCAGGGGTTGCTCTGGTAAATAGCTTGTTAGCAGTGGTGTTGGTAGTTTTTTGGGCAGTATTGCATGCTGTAGCTGAAAAGCTAATTAGCTTCACACTCTCAGCTAAGCCGAGTCCGTGCTTCTACAGTAGATAAAGTAAAACTTGTTTTGTCTAGTCATAATGCAAATTATCACAGCAAGATTCAAGACAGTGTTTTTGGTGGAGCATAGCAGACTGCAGAAGAGCATTGAGGAGTGATTTGAGGTGTCATACTAGCACTAGCTCAAGCAGCATATTGTAGCTTTAAATATTGGTATTTGTTTTATTTCTCCTGGGAATAGTCATGTAATTTACAGATTGTACCTGTATGTTGCATAATGTGCTGTTAAATATTAGGTAGGGGGGAAAAAAGCTAATTAATCACATTAATGCCCATTTGTAGCAGGCCACACAAAAAGTAAAACCAGATTTTAGTTTGTGTTTAGTAGAAGAAATATGGGCATTTTGTAGCAGCACTTAAGGAGAAAAGATGAGGTCCTATACTAGCTTGCTACATTTCATAAACAGGGAAAACTTATTAACATATCAACAATGTCCAGGAGCTAATTGTCCCCCAAAAAATGCACAAAGAATTACTGAATCTGAATATTTTACTGGGTCAACTTACTTACAACACCACTGCTCCCAAATGAACCGAGCTGGTCTGAACTGTGACCTCTACACTTTTTGCAAACACAGTCGTGTCCATGTAGTTTGCAGAGCACATCAGAGATTATTTGCCCCAGTTATTTTCACCAAAAGCTTTGGGATGCTTTAGCCCTGGTTGATTATTCTTGCAGCTGGATCGGGCGATTAACTCATTCATCACCATCTACAGGTGCCATTTCTAGTTCAACAACTTGCTTAATTTGCATTAGTTCAATGAAGCCTATGCCTTCATCATGAATGACTAACATGCAAAAGAAAAGCTCTTGTTCTTGTAACATAACCTGAGTTTTGATGTAAAAAGCATTATGTAACTGATGAAAAGTAAAAGAATGCTGCATGTGCTAACACAGGCCACTGCTGTCTTTACGATGATATTTCTCAATCCTCTCAAGTGTTGAACAAAAAACACTGCCATGGCCTTTGTTAAAGTGCTTCAATTCAAAGAAGACACATTCTTGACGGCGCTCCCCAGTGCTGCACCTTGGTAAAGTACCTGCCACTTCCCAGCAGGTGTTAATTCATCATTCATTCCACAAAACTGGGGAATGCAGAGAGCTTACTGTAGCTATTTTCTTGATCGTAACCAGGAATGCTGGAAGTTGAAGGCTTATAGTGTAGTATTTTTTTCTGCTTGCTGAATCAAATATTCTGTCTGCTAGGAGGAAACAGGGGGTGGGGGATCAAAGAAAGCTGCTGCCACATGAATGAGGGGAACATAAAAAGATAGACAAGGGCAGTCCTGGATGAAGAACTCCACCAGTGATGAAGATAAGTGGTGGTTGGTGGGCTTCAGACGGTCTCCCTGCTGGAGGGAGCGACCAGTCCACTCCTCTCCCGTGCTCTGTCTTTACCTGTGGGTCACCTGGTTGTTGAGGAGGCCTGGGAACGTCTGTTCTGTTTCTGTGCTTAATGAGCCACCTGGCAGAGCAGCAGAGACAGATGGAGTTACTTACACTTTGCTTGAGTCACATGTAAGTTAGTGTTTAATATTTAAATAGTGAAGCAAAAACATTAGAAACACTCCAGTAGTACTACTCTGCCCTCTAGAATAAACAGTTATCACTTTATTACAGTTTAAACTTAAAAACTGAAATCATAACCTTGTAAAAGAGACTGTACAGGTGTACCTAATAAAGAGGCCAGAGTTATGTTATTAGAGCATGTCTGTACTGCGTCTTTTTTAAATCCATCTGTTGTTGTTCTAACCTGCAGCTCTGTTTAAAACTTGTCTCATTATCTCATCACATTCTTGGGATTGTCTACTGAGAGAAATCATGCGCCAAACTACAAGAATAACAGTTTTAACACCCTATACTATTTTGTTAACAACAAAATTATAGTTTGATTATTAAAAATGTATACGTCAAGACATACTATTGATGAACATTTAATGGTATAAAACTGCACACTTAACTTTTTTTTATATATATACAAAACTAAATTTTCTTTCGGATGATATTCATACAGACCATGTTTCAACCAAAGTCGTATTGTGTGTAAAGAAAATGTTTTTCTCAAATGTATAATTTTTGTCAGTTTGGACTTATTACTACTAATTGCAGCTTTGCACAGGAACTGACTAAGTGGAGACATACATGGTTTCAGAAATGGGACAAGGGAAGGGAAGGGAGCTAGGGAGGCTAATAGCACAGTTTTGCAATTTAATTCCACACACAATAATGCATTCAATTATTTAATTACAAAATAAATGTGCTTTGATGTGCAGTTTACATGTACATTTTGAAGTGAACTGGACTTTACCAATAGAACAGACTTTACTCAAGGACTACACTATACTGAGGTCTTACCGTTATGGCAGCTGTACATCCACACGCGATGGCCATCATATCGACATCTGCATTTCACAATGTTATTAGTGTAGTCTGACTCTGGTACTTCATAGTTTGGATTAATTACTATCTGTAAGAGGGAGAACATCAATGAGTCATGATTAAAAAAGGCTGTGATGTGCAGATCAGTTCACCCTACATTCAAAGGGAAAAACAGAAAACAAACATTACCTGGAAAATGTAATCTCCAGGTTTCACGTCGGTTATGTCGACCCACTGACAGTCAATGTCATGCCTGTAGGTGTCCCAGCAGCCCACAGTAATCCCCTGGTCTCCGAAGTTAGCGCACTCATACCTTTTTTCAATACCTGCAATAAGATGAAAAAAATGATCTGCAAATGATATTCAGTTTTAAAGCTGTATTGTAGATTTATTTTGGCCACTTGAAGGGAAGCTGAACAAGCTTGAACACACGAATAGCTTTAAACACATGGTGAACATGTTAAACAGCTGCTCATTAACAGACCTATTGACATCATGTATAGGAAATGGATACCGGATCAATACATGGACATCATTCTTTTTCAAGGCTTTATCAACTTTTTTCTTTGTCAACTTTTCCTTCTTATGTTGCACCTTTAGATAAGAACTTGCAATAACTCCCCTTTTACAACTAATTTGGTCCCAATCAGCTTTTAAGAAAAATATTTTTGTCTCTTTAGCAGCTTTAAAAGCTCACTATCGGCCATATGTTTGTGCCACACTTCACTTTCACACATCAAAGGAATCCCAGCGTGGTTCTTACCTTCATCACACTCTGAGTCCTCCAGGCAAAAACTTGCCTTGTGACCTTCTGCCACTTTAGTTCCATTGAGGCTGTATAAGTCATACAGCGTAAACACCTCCATGCTGTGGTAGTGCCTACACACACAGACAGAAACATCTACTGTAGTCAGGCTGAAAAGACAACATAAGTTTAAATGGTTTGATTTGATGTTTGGATACTCTCTGCCCTCCGTCCTCCAGACCTGACAGACTCACTCTCAACATTGTCAAACAACACATCACTGTCCTTATTCTCCACTATGACTGAGAGTGGCACATCCACGCTCCTTCTCTCAAGCCATCCAACCACCTTATGTCTTATTCCTTCTCCTACTAGCATCTGCACTTTCCCTATAACATTCAAACTGGCCCTTGTTATCCTGATTATCTGCTCACGAGGCTTCCCCTACCATTTCTACGCTGACAACACACAGCTCTTCCTGTCCTTTCCACTAGATGACTCCACTGTCTCATGTATTCTGCCTGTCTTTCTGACATGTCTGCATGAATGAGAGAGAAACCATCTTTAACTTAATCTCAAGGTCTGCCAGAAACTTGAGTGTCATCGCTGATGACCAACTAAGCTTTTCTGATCACTTCTCCTCCATCTCTCTGGCTTGCAGACATGCCCTGTAAAATATCAGAAAGATCATACCCTTCCTTTCTGAACATGCTACCTAACTTCTTGTGCAGGCGCTATTTATGTCCTGCCTTGACTACCATAATGCCCTATTAACAGGACTCCTACTATGTGTAATCAAACCTCTACAGATGATCCAGAATGCAGCAGCAAATGATCACTGTCACCCCATTGCTCATCTCACCACACTGGCTTCCAGTAGCTTCCCATATTTAAAGCTCTGACACTTGCCTACAGAGTAATCACCTTGACTGAACCTTCCTACCATAACACGCTCAATCAGGTCTACAATCCATCAATCCATCTCGTTCACTATGCTTGGCCAATGAATGCTGCTTGGTGGTCCTAGAACCAAACCACAAAAGATCCCTGCCAAAGCTCTTTAGCACAACTGTCTACGATGATGGAAGGAGGAACCAAAGTCTGCACACTCAGCTTCCTCACTCACAATATTCAGAAAACTCCTTTCTCACTTTGTGTGAAACTTAAACTTTTCTTCTTGTAGCAGTTTACCATCAATTTATGCTCCCAGACTTGGTCTTTGCTTGCTTTTGTTCCTCATGTGTAAGTCACTTTGAATAAAAGCATCTGCCAAAAGACTTAATGTAATGTAAATGGAAAGTTGGTATCTGTGTGAAACTGCCAACTTGGAAATTTTCCTTAAGCCAGTACAGGAACCACAAAAATGTGGGACTTTTTTGTATCACTATGTAGGTTAAGCTTACAGCAAACGGTTGATTACAGGGCAGCAGTCTATATGGAAGTGGAAACTATTCCAGAAAAAGGTCACGATCGAGTCATCTTGCTTTCCTTGAATTATATCTAATTTGAGATGTTGTTTCTGCAGCATTCACATATTCTTTAATTATATGGTAACATTATGAAATTAAGGACTCAGCTCCTATCATATGATACAGTAAATGTCATCCATCCATCCATTTTCTATACCGCTTAGTCCCCGTAGGGGTCACGGGTGTGCTGGAGCCTATCTCAGCTGTCACAGGGCAAGTTATATATCCATCTTGTTAATCATGTTACAAATATTAAATGATTTCTATCACAGTTACCTTGAATTTCTCTTAACACTGTGTATTTCATTTAAATGTTCTATGTAAAACTGTTTTGCACTACTCATTACAGGTTATTAAAACTAGCTGGACTAGCAGTTTATTGGAATTAGTCACCTTACATTTTGGGAAATATACTTAAGGCCTCATTTACTGAAAATTTGTGGAAACTAAATGTGGAAACTTCAAAAATCTCCCACATAAAATAGCAAAAAAAAAAAGGCAGTAGAAAATACAAGTACATAAATTGAGCACATGCAACGTCATTCAAGTCTGAAAGTAATGGTGGTGGCTGTGATTGCATCTGTATTTAATCCTTTCAATAGCACGGGAATCTGTCTGTGCACAGATGGCTACTGTTATTCTGGCAATGAGGAGGCATAGGGGAAACGAGAGGAACAACAAGAACATAGCGAGCATGAAGACGGCGAGGTTGGAATTTAGTCATTAGATTAGAACCATTACTTGCATTAACAAAAGGAGCATGTAAAGTGTGTATGTTCATTCTCCACATTTACATGACAGACACCAGTTAAACACACACGACTACCTCCACTATGTTTGAGCCTCTTGTCAATCACCCAGTTGTTCTTGGTATTTAATCTCAAAAAACATGTCATTTTCAAGCTCACAATTCACAACTCGCTATTTGGGATCTTAGTAGAAAAATTAAACCTCAGTGTTTTTCCACTGCATTGCACCATTTCAACTACAATTCACTTTTGCTACCAGATACTTGATTTTCAACTGCAGCTTTTGTGTCCTTTCAGCATAGCTGGTCGTCATAGCAATGCCACATGAAACTGTCTTCGACGTGACACACACAGGAACAATAGAGGATACTGAATACATTTTGTCAGTTACATAACTAACCGTTTAAAATGAGAAAACAAGTTAAGCGTTGTGTAATTGCTTCAGATGGTGCTATAGTATTAAGATGAGGTATAATGGGAGACTAGAGTCTGCATCTGCTTCATCTTTTTGTTGTTCTGTTTTATTTAAGACATTGTGAAATGTTGAGGCTTTAAGCCCGTACAGCTGAATTAAGCGACTGTTTGTCTCTCCCTTTTAATAAACAAGCTGTCTTCCAGTCTTGGCCTCGTGTTTTTAAACAGTGTTCTTATTTTACCAGATTTTCTTTTGCAACAAAGAATTTATTTTACATTTATAAAAAAAAAATTTCCTGTTTCATCTGGTCAGCATGATTTCACTGCATTTCATGAGAGTGGTGACAGTTGTATTATTCACGAATACTTTTATTTACAAACCGGTATTTAAATTTCCTAAGTCTAGTCCATGCTAAAGACAAGGCTGAATGCAGAAGATGAATCTGTCTTAATAGTCCAGATGAGGAAGTGACTGTTCCTCAAAGGCCCTTACAGCAAAGTAATTCATGAGATTTAGGTTTTATTTATGTTAGCCTAGCTGTTTTCCTCTGATTCCAGTATTTATAAGCTTCTGTACCTACTGAACACACGAGAGTGGTATCGATCTTTTTCCCTAGCTCATGGAAATACTTGAACTGTGGAATTATTTCTTTAATGTAATGCAGGTTTAACAGAATAAAAAGTTCAGCACCTAACCAAACTCTCTCTCTCGCTCTCTCTCTCTGCTGTTTGGTAAGTGTAAAAATATTGCTACTGTAGAAAACTCAAACACACATACAAGAGTCCCTGTACTCTGTGTAACTGACCTGTGACAATCGTGCCACACCCAGGATTCTCTACTAGCTTTGGGTCTGAAGTCAGACTGGCCGTTATTGTGGATCTGGGAGGAGAAGCGCAGCAGACGGCGGTAGGTGTTGGCCGGCACCTGGCTGGAGGTCGAAGCCAGACAGTTCTCCTCGTATGCACACTGCAGCATGAACATGGGCCTGTCCTCCATGTAGGTGGTCTGCTCCACCACCTGAGGGTTCAGAACCAGGTCAGGAGCCGCTGTGGACAGAAACAACCACAGAGAAGCAGACAGGGATGAAATGTATTTAGAAACACAGAGAAATGGCAAAAAAAAGCTCTGGCACGTGTAAAGCAAATTATTGGTTTCTGTTCCACAGTGAAGGGTGCAGTGGTTAGCACTGTCGCCTCACAGCAAGAAGGTCCTGGGTTCGCTTTCTGTGTGGAGTTTGCCAGGGTTCTCTCTGGGCACTCCAGCTTCCTCCCACAGTCCAAAGACATGCAGTCAGGTTAACTGGGGACTCTAAACTGCCCGTAGGTGTGAGTGAGAGTGTGAATGCTTGTTTGTCTGTATGTGACCCTGTGATAGACAGGCGACCTGGCCAGGGTGTACCCCGGCCTCTCGCCTGTATGACAGCTGGGATAGGCTCCAGCACACCCATGACCCCCACAGGGATTAAGCGGTTCAGAAAATTGATGCATGTTCCACACTGAAGGCCCTTTTGTCATCCAGGGGTTTCAGTTATGCAAACATTCTCCAGAGCCTGAAATAATTTCATTGGCTGAATTAAAACTTTGTCTCTGTCGGTCTGTCAGCGAAAGTAGAAATGTCAGTTACTTCTTTTTTCATTTTGCATAAGCATACAGCAGTCAGGATCTTCAAATGGAAGACAAACTGTCTTACTCTCTGAGCAGGAGACTCCGGCAGCCTTGCGTCCCCCTCCTTCCGGGCAGCTCAGGTGGGCCCCATGGTGCAGGCAGTGGGACAGAGACATCTCAGTTCCAGAGCAGCGAACACCACTCATCACCACAGCGTCTGCACTCACCTCGCCTGGCCAGTACCACGTCTCCTGTGGAGAAAGCAGTCCCCACAGTTCACAGCTGACATTAACATCTTACACCTCTGATATGCTGCACTTCAATTAATAGATTCTAGACATACAGTTTGCATATGCCTGTTCAATAGGTATAGGCATGAAAGGTGCTTCATTGATCACAGTTAATCAATAACATGTTAGTTTTATCTTTATGTCCAGGAGGATTCCACTCAGGTTTGCAAAACCTGTAAGTCTGTAAATGCCATGTATTTTACATAAATAGCATTTTTACTGCAGAAAATGTATAAGCAGTAATGCAACTTACAATGGAGCCAATGTAATATTTAAGCAAATAAGCCATTTTAATAGTATTTATTAATATACATTAGGTTCCTGATAATTATTAGTAGTGCAAGACAGAGACAGATAAGGGAGCTGAAAGTTAATACAATCTGTGAACTAATTCTAAATAATCTACAAACATATGGGAGTATATGCTCGACACAAAACATGACTTCTGCTCCACTATATGCACTAAACCTTCACCAGTATTAGGAAAAGTGAGTCACTAGAGGGCCACTAGAGGGCACAACCTACCTGCCTACAGCATAATGGATGCTCTGATGACGTGGCATTAAAATTCCCATATTTTATCGTATGAACAGACAA
Source organism: Helostoma temminkii (assembly GCA_900302695.1). NCBI lineage: Eukaryota > Metazoa > Chordata > Actinopteri > Anabantiformes > Helostomatidae > Helostoma > Helostoma temminkii. Next base: position 41,998 of record OMLM01010821.1, read on the forward strand.
CTCGATTGGGATTGTTTTGGTTTTTTTTTCTATATTGAACCCAGTGTACTTACCTATGTGTATATTTGGTAGAAACTGAACAATCAATTTTTGTCTTTATAACTAAAGAAACTGCCAGATAAATAACATGATACCTTGTATTCTGGCCATGTAAAAGAGCAGTATTTAAGCATATTACATATATACTAATAACACAGAACAAAAGTAGAGAACACTTTCAGATACCTCCCAGTTATTGGTGTTAATCTGGCACCTGTTGCTAATTTCCTTAATTATTATTAACAGTTTCATTCCAAATCTGTGATTTCTAGAATATTGCATCTTTGCAACATCACAAACTCATTCAAGTCCCCTAAGAAGGTTAGTCGTCCATGAAAGGCAAGTGCAAGAGAGGACGGGATAATGCACTCTCAGAGACTCTCACTGGGCAATCGGTTCAACACTGCATCTGGAATTGCTCACCAGTTCAGTGCTGAACAGGGTCAAACAGTGTGTCCACTCTACAGTGACCAAACCTCTCCTTAGCAGGAAGAACAGACTAACCTTTGTTAAGGAGCATGTTGTGTGGACAGAGAAGAACTGGTCCAAAGTTCATTTTAGTGATGATCATAGTGTTTTTTTTGCAAAATAAAGTTTTTGTTGTTGTTGTTGTTGTTTTGAAGAAGTGCCTTGATTATTTTGTAAAACACTGTTCTAGTAGCATGGCACAGCCACAAAAAGAATTCAAATGTTGAGCAATGAAGAATACATTATTTCTGAGAAAATCATATGTTCATAAATCGGTCTGTAATTTTATTCTCCAGTGTACATTAAAAAAGACACAGGATTTGGACCCTCAGTAGAAAGTATATCACTGCCAATGATAGACAGTGATCTTCTGTAAAGAATTACAGTACAAACCCAATTCCAAAAAATTTGGGACGCTGAGTAAAATGGACATTAAATACTGAATGCAATGTTTTCAAAATCTCATAAACCCAAGTAATTTTGAAATTGATGGCAGCAACACATCTTTAAAAAGTTGGGACAGAGGCAACAAAAGGCTCAAAAGTAAGTGGTACTGACAAGGAAAAGCTGGAAGATCATTTGGTAGCAACAGTGATTAGGTTAACAGGCAATAGTCAGCAACTTGAGTGTGTATAAAAAGATCATCTTAGAGAGTCAGAGTCCCTGGGCACATATTCACTAATCTGTTTTAAACAATTTCACAATAACGTTCCTTAACATAAATTGCAAATACCTTCAATATATCATGATCTACAGTAAACAATTCAGAGAATCTAGAGAAGTTTTTGTATGCAAAGGACAAGGCCAAACATTGGATGACTATGATCTAAAAGCCCTCAGACATGATTCTGTGATGCACATCACTGCATGGGCTCAGGAATTCTTCAAAGAATCACTGTGAAAACAGTTCACTGTGCATCCAAAGATGCAAGTTAAAGTTCTATCATGTTAAAGAAGAAGCCATATATCAGTGGTCCCCAAACGTTTTCTACTGGGCCCACCCCTTGTAGGTAAAAAATCCTTCTACAACTACATGCATGTAATGTTCATAAAGCAAATTGCTAGACAGATCACAGGCACGAGGCCTCTCGTGCAGTGCAGTGCTGGTTGTGTGTTAATAACAACTCATCCTCAACTCCCTTAAAGTCGTTCAAACAGGCTTCTAACTGTGTGGACAGTCATTTAAAGCAGTTGGAGACAGGCAGTGAAGTGAGTTGGTAAGAAAGCTGAGTTTGATCAAGGAAGAAGAGAATTGGAGGCAATAGAATATGAGATCAAACCATCGTACATTGAATCAGAACTTGTGCATTTAAGGAAAAGGATGTGGCAGGTGTTTATATTGCTTAACTGCTGTAGAGTTTGGAGTTTTTCTTGGCTTGGCTTTTAGTTAGGCTGGCAGAGAGTGGAGAGTGGAGTGAACAGTTCTTACACTACTGTCTCTACTGGCTCCTCAGTGCCAGATGGATCTCTCCGGTCCAGAGAGATCAGAAACATAAGTTTCATTATTTATTTCGCTAGTCACAAAACAATGTCATGAGATCCATAGCTTGGCTGCATGTCACTTTCAGTGACAACTTTTCTCTGTGTTCCATGAATAAATTGTTCCAAGAAAAAAAACTACAGTGAAAGTACAACTTTATTTGGAGCAAAATGCAGCTATGACACAATAGACAAATGTTTTACAAATTAAAGGGCCTTTAACTAATATTTTAGACATTTTCTAAGAAACTGAGTAACAATGATACCAAATCTGGGTAACCTCCAGGCCGTGTAATTCGGACATTTGCGTTCTCAAACGAAACACACTTGAATAATGCCTAGATATGTTCAAGGTTCCAGTGCATGTGTGATTATTATGTGGCTGCAATGCTACCGTACAAAGGCATCGTCAGTTTTTAGCTAACAGCTAATGGTTGCTAAAGGAGCAAGGAGCTAAACTGTGGCTATTGATTTGAGTTTGTAAAGTAAAAGTTAAAGGAAGAGACAAAAACAAAAAACTATTTTTTACGTTCAGAGTAAACACAAAGAAGCTGGTTTGCATCTGCGTGGCTACTGTGATTCCTACCTGGAAAGCATTGCTGGCAAAACCCAGGCCCAGCTGTCTGCATACCACCATGGCTTCCATGGTTCCCCAGCCTTGACTGCACACCGTCCCCCACACCAGAGAGCCATTCCTCTCCACCAGCACCTCTACACGGCCTTCGTAGGGGTTACGCCCTCCACTCAGACGCAGCTAAGGCCATGAAAAACACAAAAGGTGCACCCATATAAAAACTACAGTAAATCCACTGCAGAACTTTATAGGGTTACATGTATATGACTCAATGTATCCCACAACTTAGTGTTACAAGTCATGTTTTAAACCTGGACAAACATTTTAAATATGTTATTCACTCACTAATTTAAAAACTTTTAGAACATTTAGAACATATATATAGTTACACTGGCAAGAAAAGGTTGAAATACCATGATATTACTGGATATTTACACTGAAATGTAAAAGTAAATAAACACCAAAACACAGAAAACGTGTTAACGTCATCTTAGCAAGTAAACCATCTAAAACTTCTAAGCTTACCTTCTACATAACAACCACCACTTGCTACTCAATCAGTTGTATGACTGAAGCCTTTGCAACTATCTGTTTTTCTCCAGAAATCCAAGTGTGGATGGTCCTATTGATCATACATGGCCTCACAGGTCTATACATGCATTAAGAAAGTAAAGTTATTCTCTAAGAAACAGATGTACACTACAGTTTCAAGAGATATGCTGCAACTACAACCAATCAGGATAGAACAAGCATAGTGTGCATCTGTCCATGTCAGTATGTAGAAGTTTCCAAACGTTTTCTGGCCAGTGTAAGTCAAGGTGAAAGGGGGATTTGTTGGGTTTTCCTCATTATTTAGTTGTATTGTAGGGTCTTAAACCTCACATTGTAAAGTGCCTCGAGATGACTTTTGTTGTGATTTGGTGCTATATAAATAAAGGTTGTGGAGTGTTATTTTTGAAGCAGTAGATATCGACTGCAGAAGGAGGAAGAAAAAGGAATTTCTTAGACACTAGACAAACATTACAAAGTTGTGTTCTCTGTGTATATATTCTGTGGTGTTTGAAACAAAGCTCAGCCTGACCCTCTCCTGGAAGCCCATAGCTGGGACGTTGCATCTGACGGCAGCATCCTCCTCATGGCTGCAATCCACAACTTCTTTGTTAAAGGAACACTCTGTAATGGACTTCTCAAATCCGAAACACTGCACCTCATTCATATGCACTGGGCCCATACCTGGAAAAAAGAAACTTTTTAAACAGGAAGCTTTGTTTTTTTCTTTCTTGTGAAAACAAATGCTAATTACTACAGGTGAAACAATTCAGAAACAGACAAACAGAGAACAATGTCAGAACACATATCGATTCC
>OMLM01010823.1:8211-24994 GCA_900302695.1 Helostoma temminkii
GGAATACTGTGACCTGTGGGATTCCTAAAAAATTGTCAGCCTCTGTTCTGAAGTGGCCAGAAGAGCAATCCAGAACCCGACAAGCCAGATTGACCTTGCGCTAACAGGTCGAGTAGAATAAATGACTTAAAGGTGAACATCTGTCTTTAAAGCCGTGGCAGATTTCAAGAGTGATGGTTTCCACCCCTACCCCCCACCCCCTCCCAAGCCTACAGTGTGGAGCAAGTGACCTGGCATTCTCTGTACTGAGGTCTACAATCTGTTAGATTTTCATTCAGCAAAGGGAGAGTTTTCTTGGCTTTGCTCTCACCTGCAGGATCGTACATCAGATATAGCTCATTTATCTTCCTAAGGCATGGACCCAGTGGAGATGAGGTGGATGGACAACAAGAATACAGGGATGATGGGAGAAGTGGCAACAACACAAAAGGAAAATATTAAACTAAGTCAAAGTTTAAAGGGCAATAACAAAGAGTTTTTAATTTTTCATAGCACATATTGAGTATAATATGCTTGCGTGGGAGTAGAAGAGCTCAGCAAGCGATTTCTCACTTTCAAAATTCACTTTTAGCCTTTATTCTTGGTGAATTAAACCACTGGCATTTTCAGACTGCTCAACAAAGAACATGTGAATGTGCAGGTAACACAACTCACCACTCATGAACGTTCCAGGAGACCAGTTGCAACTATTATTTTGTAAAACACTACGCTCAGAGACCTGCTGTGCCAACTTTCTTTTGATTCTTTGTGTTTCCAACAGCAAAATAAGTTTTTGTTTGTTTTTTACTTTTTATACTGCAGTTGTGGCCAAATGGTAGCAACACACGAGTGGAAAGTGTCATGTATCAGCTAGTAGATGATAAAGTGATTGTAAAGCATGAATGATCACAACATTTGCTTTTTGCTTTCAATTATGCCATCTATGACTATGATGTACTGCATAATAAGATTAGAAAAATCAACAAACCTATATAAAGCATATTACATACACAGATTCAGGTAACAATCTCACCATGGTCATTGTGTTTAGATGGTACCATCGGACCACAGCAATATAATATAAGGGACTGTGTCAAAACAAACCACCTGCATCTCCATCACAGAGCCATAAAGAAACCGTTAATTTAGAGTTTGTGATTTTAGTTTGAGATCACTGATAATTCAGTTTAGTTTTCCTTTTTTCTCACATAAAAGACATCACAAAAGACTTATGTCATGGACCTCCCCAAACTTAAATACAAAACTCCAAACATGTACAGAGTACAAACAATCAGAAACAAGAAAAGGAAACTCTCCATACACATGTTTACATCTATATAAATCTAAACAACTACACAGAAAGTTAAATATGATCATAACCAGAGCCTAATATACAGATATACAGCTAGCAATGCTGTATATTTGTTAATTTATTTTTGTGGTTGTTTTATTTTCTCTCCCGTTCCCTAATAAAGCTGTCTTCTGATATCAGTGCCATCACTGGAGTGATGCTTCTCCACTCTTCAGCGGAGTCTCAAGATGTTGTGCACGATGACCCAGAAAAAACTCACACCACAAATGCATGGACAGTTTAGTGATATTTTGCAAAACTTTATCATTCACAATGTAATGAACTGTATGTAAGGACTTCATTAAGGATTTGCTGTTTTGTTCTACTTTATGACATTTGTGTTTTAATTGTTGACACAGCTGTGACCTGCTGTGACTTTGTTTTTGGCATGACTCTCTGGCCAGTAGTAAGTAGTCAGTCACTACCATGACTGTGTGGCCCTTTTGAACTGTTGTGGGAGAGATTATAAAAGTATGGGCTTTGAATATTTTGTTATAGTCATATTTTTGCCTGACATACAGTAAGGTCGTAGTCATGATTTAGCAGTGGTTCTGAAAGATGGTACTGAAGTGTGACATTTATGTCTTTCTTTGTGCTTGGAGTGATGATTTTAATGTGCGTACCATTGATGACACCTTTAGCTCCAGAGAACTCATTGACTTGCCTTTTGTTGGCAGCATGAATCAATGAGAAATCAGTGGCAGCGACCTTAGTTTCTGCAGGAAACAGCATATGATCTTCAGGTTGATCAACCAGTTGCATCCTGAACACGATCTTTAATGAAATCTTTTAATGTATTCTGCCATCATGCAACAATGAACATTTTTATCTGTTAATGTTAAAATAACACAATGATCCTCTCTGCTGGCAGCTTTATGGACAGACACAGTCGATGCACCCCAATGCATTTGGTCAACAGCCTACTGAACTCAAATGTGTTGTGATTCTTACCAGACATTATGACAAGTTTGAAATATAACAGAATTTTACCAGGCAAAAACTGGCAATTACGGCCTATAAGTAAAAAGTCCAATTAGATGACTAAATTTCACATCACATTGCCAGGATGATTGATAATCTTCATCAACATATTATATGTAGTGATTTAACCCATTGGTAACAAATACATTGATCCGTGCAGCTGTAATACTGTTTTGCTCTGGTTAGCGTGGCCCCCTTCTTCAAAATTTATCATCACCATTACTAAAGGCATGATCAGTCAGTCTCTGTTTAAGCAGTGGAGTGTGACATGACCTTCCAGGGTAAATATTGTTTAAATATTCTCTTCTATTAAATATAGTTTTTTTGTTAAACTTAAAGTTATATTTTACATCAATTTGGGTTTAATTTGAATTTTCTCAAAACATAGAGTTTAATAGCGTGAGTAAATTCCAATGTTTGGAAACAACAACAAAATATTATTAACACATATTTCAGTCTAGTCTCATTATATTATTATATCACAATCACAATATTGTCTACAGAAATCACAATGACTTTTTTGCCAAATCATGTTTTACAACTGCATTTTAACAGTCTATACACTTAATTTATTGACAGCACTGAGAGCAAAGTTGCAGAAATTCAAGAATGACAATTCCACATGAAGACGATGTACTGTAACACAAATTCCAAACAGTCATGAAAGTGACAGACAGTGGAGTGGGGGCAGCCTTTTATCACTCTCTGGGAACTCGGCTTTTAATAAACTATTATAGTTACTCCATTAAGCCCACAGACTGGACAAAGACATATTAGCCCTCAGTGTGTGCAGTAAGAGCAGAAAAAATATCACGGTAATTATAAATGAAGGCAGCAGCATGCAGACGAATCAGTCAAGCTGTCCTTGTTTCAAGTTGCATTGGATGTGTCGGCTGTTTGGGAGAATAGGACTCCTGCAACACTTATCCATCAGCTCAGATCACTACTAACCTGTGATTATAATGTAAATAAAGTACAATGTAGGTAAGTGTCATGTGTAATGAGAGACAATATGAAATTAAACTAATAACAAATGAGGAGCAGACATCCACTGTAACACTGCAGGGCTACTGTTCCTGTTCAAACTGAATCCTGAGTGTAATTTAAAATTTACAGGCATCAATAAAAATGTCAAAAGAATGAGCAGTTTAAGCCAAATTCAGGGCCAGCCCTAGACTCACTGGTCCTCTCACCAAAAGATGGATCAATTGGAGCCTTATTTTATGTACAAATATTCAGGTAGTCCAGTTGATACTGTCCAGACCCTCACCAGCTGGGGAGGTGACAAAATGTACATCATGAAAATTGTAGCACAGATGGATAAAGTATAAGTTAAGGAATTACAGCTATTTTCATACACACGACCCCAGCCACACAGCCTTTAGCTGCTGCTTGGTTGTGGGTCTTTCTGCCTTCAGTAAGTATAAAGCATGAGATCAGGTGATTGACCGTTGAAGAATATAAACTCAAATGAGAAATATAGCTTTCACTATATGTTTTGGGTTCCTACACTTCTGCAATATGAAGCAAGGTCGTATCACTTTGTCTGAATCTGAGCAGAAAATATAGCTCTTACACTTCAGAATTCATCCTGATACTTCTATCAGCAGTCATACCATTCCTTAACACCAGAGACACAGGTCCATTGGAAGCCTTACATGCTCATGTCATAACACCATATTTGACACACGATAATATACATCATGCAAAGCATGGTTTGCTATGTCATCTCTATTTACTGCCATAAAGCTGTTCTGACTGAAGACTTTGACAATGACATGCCAACTTCCTCCTGCTGACTTGCTTAGATGTAAAAGTGCTCTTCTTCACTGCTTCTTTTGCTGTCTCTCTGTTAGCCTAATGATGGCCTCCGTCACTTGCAGTCAAAAAGGACATGAAACGTCACATCATCTTCATATCTTCATATCTGTGTCTTCCATTGGATGATCACATCAAGTTCAGAGCTCTGGGACCCACCGGATGAGTTCACCACTCTGCACCGTCTTACCTTATGTTATTTTGTTCTCAACGCATTCCACTATGTAATGAATAAAGATTTTTAGCTGGAAGATTTTATTCATCGAGATCTAGGATGTGTTGTTTAAATGTTCCCTTTATATTTTTAAGAAGTGTATAACAGAGGGGAAATATCGTGAGTTCGTGCAAAAGCAGCAGAGGTAGTTCTTTATGTTCAATGGTGGGTCACAGTCCAGGGGCAGGTGGCAGAGGGGGGAGGTAATGGACAGAGTTCAGCATTCTCACAGCCTGGTGATAAAGCTGTATGTAAGTCTTGTGGGCCTGGAGACTCCTGTACCTTCTCCCTGAAGGCAAGAGTCTAAAGTGGGAGTGTGAGGGGTGAGAGATGTCATCAGCAATGCTGATGGCTCTGCGGGTGAGACGTGTGTGGAAAATGTCTGTGAGGGAGGGCAGTGGGGCACCGATGATCTTGCTTGCTGTATTCACTGTGCCTTGCAGAGTCCTTCAGCAGGAGGCAGTGCAGCCTCCGTACCACACAGTGATGCAACCAGTGATGCTGCTGTCAATAGTGCCCCGGTAGAAAGAGTGCATAATGGGGGGTGGGGCACTTCTCCTCAGCTTGCAGAGGAATGAGGAGGCCTAGGCCTTCTTGGCCAGTGATGTGGTGTGGTTGATCCAGGAGAGGTCCTCAGAGATGTGTACCTCCAACAACTTGGTGCTGCTCACCAGGAGTAGGAAGGGAGAAAGGATGGACTTGACTTGATGTCAGTCAAGTGTCAGTGCTACAAGCTGATAGTCATTGTAGCTGGTTGGGTGGGGCTTCTTTGGGAGTGGAATTATCATCCTTGACACACGTGGGAACAACCGCTTGGCTTAGGGAGATGTTGAAGATGTCTATGAGGACATACTTGGGCACCTCGACACAGTCCTTTAAAACATGACCAGGTATGTTATCTGGTCCAGCTGCCTTGCATGGGTTAAACCAGAAAAGGGGTGGTCTTCTGTGCCAATGTGTTGTTCTGTTTTTCAAAGCTGCCAAAGAAGTCTTTAAGGCTGTTTAGCAAAGGGATGTCACTATTGCAAGTGGCCAGATATTTTCTTGCTGTATTTCTGTTTTCCCTCCCTGATTCCATGGGCCAGGCTGGCTCTTGCTGTTGCTGGACCTGCGGTGTCACTGACTCTAAAGGCTGCATCTCTAGCCTTCAGGAGTCTGTGAACCTCACCATTTAGCCATGGCTAAATATAGTTTTGCTGTGAGTGACATCATCCATGCATTTTGCGTCCTTTCACACCACTTGTGGCACCTCCTCTCTCGTTACAATGTAGCAGCTATGCCTGGAAAGTCCCAGGCTCCAAAGTTGTTTTGTGACTTCCTGGTCCAAGTTAAGATGTTTTGATTTTTTCCCTATATCCATAAGTCAGTGGTGACTGTATCTTGAGAGTAATATAGTTGTTGAACTATGCGTAACACAACACAACAACGACAAAACACACACGAACACTTTCAGGCACACATTTCGTACAGAGAGGGGTCACTGCGTCCGTTCGCGCCACAGTCTTGTCATAGTGGAATAAACTTTACAACTGCTCGCTCAGCAGTCTCACTTCAATATTAAAAAACTGTCTCTCACATTTACATACAGCCCATTTACATTTCATGAAACTGAAACATTTCTTCTTGGCTTTAAATGTTTTCACCCTCACTTAACCTTTTTGTTTGTTTTGTATCTCATTTGTATGTCACTTTGCATAAGAGTATCTGCCAAATAACTACATGTATATAGACTGGTTTTCTTCTGCAGTTGAGTCTTTTGGCTCCCCACATACATGAGTAGAGATAAATAATATCATTTTAAGTCTAGAGGAGTCTAGACTAGTTATCAGACTAAATGGATTGAATTCTAAAATCAGTAAGAGTCAATGACCTTTTCTTCTTCTCTTTTTTACAGATGTAAAGTATGGTATTCTGTAGTTATGATAACAAACTCTGGAGCAAATGTAATAGACTTTCACATTACTTTCTGAAAGGGACATTTTGTTTAATTTGCTCCCTTGTGGGTTCTAAGCAGCTTAAAAGTTTACTTTCTTTATGCCTTGGGGTGCTTTTAATATTTTTCTCTAATATTTTACTCAAGTCCAAAAAATGCAGCAAAGAGTGGTCAAATCTCTTACAAAATGGACTTTGGCCATTACCCGTTGAGCTTGAGAAGTTCAGTAAACAGTAAACCTCCTACAGCCACATGGGCATTTCCTGAGGCAGCAGAAACACACCAAAGCTTTGAGAACCACTATTCTGTGTTTGCAGCTTTAAACTTTTTTTTTCCTGCTGAGATTGTGCTTACCATACCAGCTTTCATTCCTTTTCCTTTACAGCCTGCATTGACATATTTCTCACACTGTGCTCACTTTGCATTCTCTTTTCTATACACCATGCCATTAAACCAACATTAGATAGTGCTGTATAATTCTCCCATGCTTTAATCCCAGAGAAAAAAAGCACTAGAATCTAAAACCTTCATTTCATGAAGGTACTTACAGTAACGATCTGTGACTCACTGTGCCTGATGGTGCCATTATTAAATTTGCTTTAATAATGGCCTATTTATTCTTTTCTCCAACTCAGCTTCATCAGCAGGTGTGGGATATTCGGGCGGAGGTTAAAAAAGGAAAAAGTATATGTTTTGTTACCATATATGCAGTATAGTCTATACTTTTAACCATTTAAAAACAAAACAGACACTACCACCTCACATATTGGCTACAAAATGGCTCGTTCTCGTACTATTTCACATCTCTTGGAGAGGTTTTCAGTGTCTTTGCAGATGCATTTGAACTGGTTCTCCAACAGTTGTCAGACCCAATTTAAGTGATGTGTGGAGAAGAGCAAGCAGGGGGCATTTAAATGCAGGAGATGACAACGTGTTTGCCCCCACATCTATAGACTATGTGACTTATCTCTCCCTACCTCTCCTTCCTAGTCACACTCATCTCTTCTTCACAATTTCTTTTTTTGTTCACTCTTTTTCCCCTCAGTCTCTGTGTGTGTGTCTCTCTCGCTTTCACTCTGTCTTTTCCTCTGGTTGTTACATTAGCATAATGCAGCCTTTGCCTGCCAGTGAAGGGGAGCGTATCCGGCCCACACTTCCCTCAGTTATACCGTGCCAGGCACAGCCGTATATATACTATTGAGGTGCACAAAGACGGCGGCAACCGTTGTGCCACACAAATGGAGCGATGTTGACAGGATTATAATTAATGGGAAAAACAGGGGGACCCACAGTGAACTCGCAAGTTAACTTTGCAAAGCTGCATTTGGAAATAAATCCCACACAGTCCGGTAATGTTTGGTTTAAGGTGCCCACAAAGTGTCTCATTTGCATTGACTCAGAAAGTGTATGTTTTAGCTAACATGTCATGATGCTAAGACAGACTGCAAGGCATAGAAACACTGACAATTTGTCAGCTTGAAATTAGAGAAGTTCATCTTAGTCGAGTGCAGCTCTGAGATACCAAACATGAAAGATTTTCACATTGCAGCTTAGAAAACTGTTATGCAATTACGTATTTAACTCTAGAAGATTACTTGGAAACCCCACACACACAAGCATAATGATGAAGAATAAGCATATTCACATTTGATTAAGAAATGGCACATATTGATGACTTTACAATGAAACATTAAGTCATTACGATCACTTATTCATTCTTGTATGTTAAATATTAACTTGTACTTTTAGATCATGATGCGCTCCCCTTACAGGTAAATTGTGTGACCAATCACAGATGCATGAGAATGGAGTAGACTATAATTGTGCTGTGAAGGCACCATTACAGTATATGCTGCTATTTTTATGTTCACCCTTAATTGTATTTTAAATGTAATGCTCCCTTTCAGTTTCCAATTATTTTCCTAAAGCCTAGTAAAAAGAAATACAATGGATGATAGGATCAAATGTGAATTATATTCTGCATCTCTTTGAGCTGTTCAGCTGTGTGTTAGTTACACTGAGTGACAAACCCAGTTTTAAGATAACTTGTCTTTCATGGCTGCGCTATTAGATCAAATGGAAATAATAATATTTAGATGGTATGTGCAATACATTAAAACATTTTCTGGACATTTAAAAATTTTTGTTTTAATTTTTTTTTGTTGTAGTTTTTGAAAAGTTTTTTGGATCAATCACACAAGTGTGTAATGATGCACTGTGGCATGTGTGTGTGAGCATTTATGATGATAATAACATGAATGCTACACAGCATATTGTAATTTATGTTATCCCAGAAATCACTTTATTCCTGTCAATCCATTAACTAGTTAATGACGGATCAAAACACAGGTATCTGGATAAGCTAACACACACATCTTTTTACCTGTGTGAACTCAGAGCAGACAGCTGAGGATGTGGGGGCTCATTCCTGAAGGTGGCCTATCAGTGCAAACCCAGGATGTGTCATGATCCACACCTGGTTCCCAGCTCATTGGATGATTTTGTTCCCTTTCCATACATTTATTCATCTGATCTCTCTCCTCTTTCTTGATCATACTCACACACACATCCACACACATGCTGCTTGCCTTTCACTCACTGTCCTATGACTGGTCCTTCCCTAGTTCTCTCTCCTACTCCCAGCTACTTCATTAGCACAGTATATAAGCTGATCTCAGACACTTTTCTGTTGCCATAATGTTGTAATCACTCGCTAGTCTAATTCTGGACCTGTGTTTCTGTCTTCAGACCTCTGAAGTTCATTTCTGGGTGAATACCTTAGTTAAATCAGGTGTGTGTTAGGAAACGTACGTCGACAAGACTTATGCTAGTGGTTCCCAACTGCTTAGGTGTGGCCATGTTTATTTGAGCTTTAGAACTTAATTGTTATGAAACAAGCAAACAAGAACATTTTATTTTTAATCAATGTCAATGTTTCTAATGTTGCTCTCTCTCTTTATTCACACTTTAGGAGATGGTCCTAAGAGTCAATGATGCGTTTACTGGCAGCAATGGACAAATTACATTCTGCAACTAATTTCTGTTGTGACTAGCTACTTCTTTGGATATGTTTTCCCCAAGTCTTTTTCAGCTAACTTCCTAAACCAAGCAATGCTTTCATGCTGCTGTTTTCATTGATATAAAGAAGCATAAAATTGAAAAATGTGCAATTGATTTACATGTACATACACAAGTGATTGGTCATGGTGGCAGCACAATGAGAGAAAAAAAAGAAAAGGAGAAGTGGGGCTTCCTTTTATCTGAGTTATTTCAATCAATAAAGCATATTGTGCAGAAAAAGACATTTTATGCCTGGCTAAGGTGGAAATGGCCAGAAAATTAACATGTTTTAAAGTCCTAAGAGAGACCTCAGCCGTGAGGTCAGTGTGACTAACAAGATTATCGTGCTTGGCTTGAGTAGCAGCTGAGCAGCAATATTGTGATGCTCTGCATAAAATATCTGACCACAGTTTCACAGAAGCCATGGTGACTGTCCCTAACAAGCTCAAACAGGAGCTTTAAACAGCATGTGTATGAATGATTCCTGAACAGTAGCACATTTCAGTTTGGATGTACAGCATATGTGAAATGTATGCTAGGTTGGCAGTTTACAGGCGGTTACAATATAATCCTCTTTTAAGTCCCCCAGGGCTGGCTCTTGGCATAGCCAACTTAGCCGGCTGCCTATAGTGCCTCCTGCTGTTAAAACCTTTTAAATGCAGATCTTAGTCACATTGAATAATGTTGAATTATACAGTGAGTCTGTGTAGTACATGAAGTAGAAAGATAAACAGAGTTAACGCAGTGCAGTGGTGTGAATGTATGTTTGCACGCAGCTGCAGGTCAGGAAACAAGCAGCAGCACTACCACATCCAGCACACACCTCCAGTGACATGGAGCCTGAAGCAGGTAAGTTCTGTGAATTATATTTCACTGTATCATCATTTAAAGTACATTAATAGTAACAGATTGTACTTCAGCTGCAGTGATGTTGCTAATGTCAATCCAGACACATTTTAGTGTAAATGAATGAAATATCAAAAAAATTTATCACAATATTTATTATTTATATTTATTCACTCCAATCAGTTATCCTGGCCTGTAGATCTGAAATGTTTCTGTCAATTTATCAATATAATGCCACTACTTACTCATGTATTTAAATAGTAGTGGTCATCTGTTCATAATTCAGGGCAGCATCCATAGGTCCTACTGACTGGCCAGTCATTTCCGATACTGTGAGGACAGTGTCAGTCAATAGAGGGCCACTTTCCAAAAAGTGCAGATGGAAGAAGTTGCTACAACAATTTAGTCATTTGGCAAACGCCTTTATCCAAAGGAACTTACAAGTGAGGTACAAGGCAAGCAAAACTCTAAGTCAAGGAAAAAAACATTAAAGCAGATAAAGTGTGTCTGTTTCATAATATCTAACTGCAAGAAAGTTTATTTTTGTTTGTTTTGTTTTTTTAGTGTAAGGGAATTTCTTATAATGTATTTCAGTGCACAGAAAGCTATGAAAAGCAGTTATTTGAATATTGGGAGTGAGTGATCTGAAGAGTGGTGTGATGTGTGTCCTTTTTGGCATGTGGAAGGGTTTGACTGCTCATGCAGGTAGCCCCACCAACAGGGCATTGCAGTAATTGAGGTGGGAGTTGGGTTGCATATTCAGAAAGGTAAAGTCTGATCTTTCTGATGTTGTATAGGGCAAATCTGCATGCCCCACAGACAGAGTAGATGTAGTCTGTAAAGCTCAGTTGGTCGTCAATGATGACACCCAGGTATCACAACTTTTACAGAAAATTACTGAATGGAAACGATAGATAAAGTAGAAATGGCACTATGTAAGGTTGAAAGAATCAGGTGGCGTGACATCCTGACCAGGTTGGTGGAGTCTGTGGTCAAAGAAATGAAACAATCAAAATATTTTTGGACTGTACCATTGATTTAAGCCACAAAGAGCAACTGCCAGTTATAATCCATTTTGTTGTAGTGGAGGACACACCACAAATAAAGGAACATTTTGGGGGGTTAATTGACGCAGAAGAATGCACAGCCTCATTTTAAAGAGACTTGAAGAACTCAACATCCCCTTTGAAGACTGCAAAGGGCGGTCTTATGACAATGGTGCAAATATGAGAAGAAAGAAGAGAGTCCAAGTCAGACTTCTGGAAATAAATCCCAGAGCCTTATTTGTGCCATGTGGAGCACACACAGTAAATCTGGTGACAGCTGATGCAGCAAGAAGCTCTGCAGATGTCACTAGCTACTTTGGCTACCTGCAGAAGGTTTTCTCAGCCTCCACGTAGATATGGTCCATCTTAGAAAAAATTATGTGAACCCTGAAGTCCTGGTCAGATACCAGAGGGGAGAGTAGAAGGAAGAGTGTAGAGGCTGTGAGTTACCAAGATGCACTCTTAGAGGTAAGTGACAATGCCACAAATCCAGCCATAAACACTGACACACTGAGCTGAAGACGTTGAATCATACCGCCTCTCTATCTGTGTGGTATGGCATACTAACCAAAATTCAGCATGTCAGCAAATTATTACAGTCAGCAATAATGCAGATGGATGTTGCAGTTCTCCTCCTGAGGACAGCTGAAGCCTCTCTCGTCAGTTAGAGTGGATTCGCTTCTGCCTAAGCGTCTGCCTAAGAAATCTGTGAGGCCATGGATGTTGAAGCTATTCTTAAGCAGATAAAGCTGCATAAAACAGGAGACAGTTCTCCTTCGAGGCTCCTGAGGAGGAAGTGACCGAATCACTAAGGAAAATGGAGATTTCCATTTTCAATGTGGTGGTGGATGTTGCTATCACTTAGTGTGTTTCTGAGCTTCAATAACCTCCCCAATGAAGCACTGACAAAAAAGTGTGAAATTCTGAGCACCATGCTGAACTGTTGTGGGTAGTCAGACCTGGATGGGAAGGGAACTTGAACTGCAGGTATTCCCAGATTTGCCAAAGGTAAGATGACCACCATAGTGGTTCTCAGTTTCTTACAGGAAAAGAGAAAAGAGTAGAGAGCAATTCAGATGGATTAGTCTGTTTTTTCGGGAGATAGAGACTTCCTTAGATACCTGGGTCCCAAACATGCCTCAGAAAAAGTGCATTTTACCCATGGCTGGAAATGGACAACTCGATGCAATTGCGATTTTTGGAGAGAAGAAGAGCTGTTCTAACCATACGGACCACTTCCAACGAGTTGTCCATTTCCGTCTACCCCTTTCTTTGCTTTCAAAGTTACCTCCAAAAATTGGTCCCTTTGGCCCCTCCCTTTAATAAAGCATGGCAGGGCCCAGGTTTCCAAAGGTTTTATATAGGATCCTTTTGGAAGTGTACTGGGCTGGACTAGTTTAGTGTGTTCTTCGTACATTGTCCCCATTGTTTTTCCCTTCAGCAAGTGAAAAACAGCTCAGCCAGATACAGGCCAGGTGATTGACTTCTTTGATGAAAAAACACAATGGAGAACTCAAGAGCAACAAAATGTCTGGAGAACAAATGTGGTGGATGACAAAAGAATTATTTTCCTAGTGAAGGAAAATGGATCAAGAACAGAACAAGAACAATTTGCACAGATATTTTTGAGCCCATGAAATTCTTGAACTATATGGTTGTAATTCATGCAGTATGATGTATGATATGGTCTACAGTTAAAGCAAATGTTACACTTATTGCACATTTGTAGAAATCTGTCTGAAAAAAAAATGTTATCACTTTGTGGCTGTGGATTTTCTTTGTCGTATAGGATGCTTTGTAAGTGACATGATTTTTAAGATACAGCCACCTTAATTTGAGTCAATGATTATATATTGTATTATATTAGCCTATATAGAATGTGACCTCCCTAGTCCAGATCCTGACTAATTTTGTATTGCTTTTAACAAAAGGATTTAAAAAAGAAAATGTATTCATTTTATATTCACTATATATATATAATGTTGGTACATGTAAAAATAAAATATCATAAAATATAAAGTCTTGATGAAGAACATAAATTAAATCATCTAAAATTTAAAATATGCAAATAAATAAATAAATCAGAAAGGGGCAAATACTTTTTCACATTATTGTATGTTTTTGCAGATGTATAAAAGCATGACTGGGTGTCTACTCATCTCTGAACACTTTACTAAAATACAACATTTTGAACAACTTACCTGTTTCACTGGTTTCATGGCCGTTTGTGTTTAATGTTGACATGGAGCAGAAGCTGCTACTGTAACTCATCCAAACATCACAACACTGTACTACATTATTCTTCACAGTCTGGATAGATGCCTCTCTGGATGTGGATCTGGACTGGGGTCTGCCATTTGGGACACCTGCTGCAGGCTTAAGAGTAGATAATCTCTCTTTGTTAAACACTACATATCTTGCTCTGATCATCCTCCTAGACATGCACTTGCAAATGTCTTCTTTACAGACTGAGGAAGTGTATTATCTGCATATGCTAGTACTTGCAAACATCAGCACAAGTGTTGACATCTCTATTTTTAATTGTAGTCTAGGTTACTGCAGGCAAAATCATTTCTTTTTTCTCTAATGCGAGATGCTCATATCTTTGTGCATTGTGCCCTTTATTATCAGATAAAAGCAAAATCATTATGTTGTGTAACATTTCCTCTGATCACTGAGGCTTGTAATGAATTCAGGAAAGGAAGGACGACTCAAAAGTAATGTCAAGCTTTTGCCTTAAAGGCACACCAACTGGGAGCCAGTGAGCTTAGCTAATTGAAGTTAGGCTTTGTTCTGCATGGTGCCTACTGAAAAACATCTTGAGCTGAAAAATAGTTACTGAAGTTAACTGGGATGAGAGCAGCAGTGAGTTTGGCCAAACTTGCTCTAGTCAAAAGCTGTGTTGTTAGCGCTGCCCTGTGAAGGCCGGGTAAGCAGAGACATGATTGTCAGCTCATAGGGGACTTCATTTAGGATCAAGCTTGATAAGAGAGACTGAAGTTGCATCTCCAGTGACGTCTGAAATCCTCCTGACAGATCAGCTACAACGCCAAACAAAAAATAATTGTCATTCCCACACTTGCAAAACCATTCCCAAAACTCACAAAAGAAACAGTTTTTATAATGGCTACAGTAATTTGGAAACACAACAATATTTGATTCATCTCCAAGCCTTGGAAAACATTCCCTGTTTACCATGTGTTTACTGTGATGAATTCTGCTTCCTCACTAATCCCCGGTCTAAAATCATTAATTAGCCAAGCTTAGTTTGGCACAGAACTGTGCTTGTATAGAAAGTGTACAGTGCCAAGGAGGCAAAACTTTGACAGAAAAGACAACATGTTATTTACTCTGTTGACAGACCCAGAATTCTCACTGCTCACAGAACACACAAAGAGCAGGAGGCTGACAGCTGGGCTCCAAAACCCTCTTTGTGATTCCTTTCCAAAACTTTCCAGGAGCGAGTGGATCTGCCATTTGGCATAACGGCACAGTGAAATTCAGCTCAGGGAATTTGGGAAAATTACCTGCAGTCGAAAGTCTGAAGCCCAAAGAAGATACAATGTTCATTACATTCCAACATATTAAGGCTTTATAGACAACATACTTAGAATGTAGTTAAGCCAAAATATGAAGTTTAACCTCAACATTGTCCTTAAAATACAAGGGTACTTGAGCTTATCTGCTTCTGTGCAGCTTCCCCATTCATTTCTGAGGCCTTCCTCCTCTTCTCCTGACTGTACTGTAGATTCTTTACTTGTTTCCAAACACCTCAAACTTGGACTCATCAGTCTACAAGACTTAGTTCACTATTTATGCATCTTGGCCCACTAATACTTTTTCTTCCAATTTGCCAACCATAATAAAGTTTTTTTGGTATCTCTGTCCATGAGGCGAACTGACCTGACCCTCTCCTGTCTGTCTGTGCACACTGGTTTCTCTCTTTATTTTATTCAGCCAATTCAGGAGCGGTGAGGAATCTGTTTCTCAAGGAAACATCTTTTGAAAAATCTTTTATTTCATGGCTATATCTGATATACAACAACCTTTCTTTCCCATGATAAGTATAGACGCATTTCTAAGAAAATGAGTTTTTGTTTAGCCATTTTTACTTCTTTCAATTTAAACAGGTCAGTTTCTGAATGAAGAAGAGCCAAATATAAACTCAGCTTATTGATTTATTGTACTTATTTTAACATTGAGCATTAAATGGTAGTTGTATTAGTAAAGGTTTTTTTACATGGTTTACCAGCTTGTTAAATTGTTACAGATGAATGAGGAACATGTCTTTTGTGTTTTGATGATTATTCTTTATGTACATTTTAGTAAAAATCCACAAATGTCATGCAGTTTCCACATTTGGAAACTAGTTGTGAAAAATAATTACCATATTGATTATCTCTCTACTAAATAACCATTAAATACCTTCGAAAAAACAAACTGGCGTGCTATGTTTTTGCAGGCACTTAGTCATATTTGCTTGAATTTTTTGTTTAGCATAGTATTCAGTATGTAAAAGAATGTTTCCCTGTTATAATGATGCACATGTACATGTACAGTATCTCAGAAACTGTACAGGACAAGTCTGAAACTGGTAAATATGGTCATTTACACAGGCACCAGGAAAACAAATTGAGGGTAGACATCTTGTGCTGTGAGAAGACAGTGCTAACCACTGTGCCAACATGCCACCCTACTCTACATTAATAATACCTTGTGTGTTGAAAACACAATATATAAAGGATATAAAAATCATTTGGGTCATATTATATATCCCTGATTTATTTATATGTTATATAGGTCACAGATATACACACAAGTTTTTGAGAGGTAAGTCACAATCAGGATTTTCTGAAACTTCAAAATCTTCAGTGACTAGATTGTACTGTCACATATCAGAGAATTGAAGGGATAGTACCTTTTGAACTCAGAGCTTCATAAAAGTGGTTCTGTGAAATAGTAAAAGACCCAGGTCAGGCATTTCATTGTCTCTGTTTGAAGCTTGGACTGAGACCTATCTCCTGCAAAGTATGACAAATTGCTTCTGCTTCAGCAAGATGAGCAAACACCAGTGAAGTAGTTCTGTGATTAAAGTCCTCTGTCAAAGCAAATATGAACACCTTCCTATCCACACATTTATATACAAAAGATCACACTGTCAAATAATAAAGTAAAACATGAAAAAGTGAACTGCTCAGTGTCCACATTTAAATATTTAGAAGTTAATCTATTATATACATTGCCTGTTCTCGTAAAATGTCATCTAGTGCTGGCACAGATGGTAGAAAAAATGGTTAAAGACAAATGAAGGCTAACTCAGTTTTACCAGCCTTCATTAACCATATATGATGGGCACAATGCACATTAATTATTGAACCTTTGCTGGGACAACATCATTTGTTTGTCCCAAGGAGAAGATTTGTTAGGAAGCATGAAGAGGAATGAATGAAGCTCTGGATAAAGAGGAAAAAAGGACAACAGAGTAGAGCACTTTCATTTGGACATTTTCTATATTTATTGGGTGAAAAGTACCATAGAGTTGGATTCATATGATG